>JAWNNL010001377.1:0-10068 GCA_035045005.1 Liodrosophila aerea
AATACATAGAGGTGTCAAACAGCCTCAAAAGCGGTCCCATGAATTTTTCGACGATCAGGTCCAGCCAACATGCAACATATGCGATCGAACATGCGACTGAGCAGCCAGCGCATGAGAAACTGGTTTCGGTCGAGTCTGAACCAACATCAAAACTTGTGTTGTCAGTCTTGGACAGACGCTCGAACGAAAAGCACGGTCTGTGTCGAGCATGCCGATTTTTTCCGTTCTATGTGTTGGTGTATACATATGTGTACGGCCTCATATGCTTATGTATGCGCTGTGATGCCAACTTCATGCTTACCTATTTCGCCATTTCAGACTTGTGAGTCTCTTATTAGGATATTCGACGTCACTGACCTACCCCAGCATTTGCGCATTGCTATTGATTTCGTCTTTGCTGGCAGCCATGGCAGATTGTTGTTGTCGGCTGTGCTTAGCGCGCGCAGGCAACAAACTATCTTCTTCTTGTTAAGTTTGTTTCGCATTGTGATTACACCTGTGCGATCGCCGTAGTCTTTTAAATCTATCTGTATCTGTTTATTATTTTTAAATAATAAGTATGGACATATTATATTTGAATTTCAGCATATTTTATTCCGAGTTATAATACATATGAATAATAATACATATGAATAATAATACATATTTGGTTTTTAAATTTATACATTTATGGGGGTGCAAACATATGACACTTATTAATTGAAACCTATTTTTTATTTCTTACAGCATTAAAATAATATGATATAATATATACTAACTACAACAAAAGCAAAAATAAAATTGGTTCATTATTATATTAAACTATTTACGTTTGGTCGCCGCTCGAATTAGCTCCCGATTATTATAAGATAATCGGTACCCAGGGAACACCACGGGGAGGCCATTACAATTGCAATGGGGTTACGTAATTAAACTTTGGTAACCTACGAGTCGGCTTGAGTTGCTTGAAGCAACCCCTCAGTTCCCCAAAATTTGTTAATTCTGCAAACCACGCAGATAAAAATGTTAGTAACTTATAAAATAAATAAAAACCTAAATAAGAAAAGAAAAGATGCTGTCTTCTCATAACAGCGCCGATGCTTCCAGAATCAGAGTTTCCAGGCTCAGATGAAAAAATATTAACGATGACAACCATGAAATCCATGAAATAAAAAATTATAATGGTTAAATATAAAGCTATTAATGAAATAATATTCCGAAGTCTGGGCAGACACCCTGGAAACCGCCTGCAGGGCGAAGCCCCTACTAGCAGCACAGAGGACCTCCGCCCTAAGGATATGCAGCGCATACCGAACCGTATCAGGAGCTGCAGCCCTGGTGATAGCGGGAGCGATACCGATCGATTTGCTTGCCGCAGAGCGCAAAAAAATATACGACAGTCGAATACGAGAACGAAGGGACCGACAGTCCGCACGGCGAGAAACGCTAGACCAATGGCAAGAAAGATGGATACACGAAAGCACCGGAAGATGGACTCACCGACTCATACCGAGAATAAGCACCTGGATGCAAAGGAGTCACGGAGACGTAGACTACTATATTACACAGATGCTAACAGGTCACGGGTACTTTAGCAGCTTTCTGCAATCCATAGGGAAGAGTCCGGAAGCAAGCTGCGTGTACGGGGACTCCACCAAGGATAATGCAGAGCACACAATATTTCACTGCAAACAATACGCCGGAGAACGACACCAACTTGAGCTAGTCATTGGACGAATAACGCCGGATAACTTGATCGAGAGAATGATCCACCGAGAAGAAAGCTGGATAGCCGTCTCAACCTTTGTCGGCAACCTCCTCAGGAAGAAGAAGAAGGACCTTGACGAGAGGTCATAAAAAACAAAGGCAATGAGCCAAGGGTAGTCTGGACGCAGATATTCAGGCGGTTCTCCGGGTCGCCTACCATCTAACTCTAATTGGGTCGGAACGCGCAATTAGAGGTTTGTATGACCCATGTCTGGAAGTAGGTTTCGTTGCATTGCGGGGCGACGGGGCGGGGGACACAGGGGCTGTGCTGGAGCGCATTCTGTGCTCGGGCTGGCACGATGGGCTTGCTGTTCCTGCGGAGCTGTCACGACTCGAGCCATATGTCGGAACGCGATGACTCGGTTTGTGGCATCGCTTAGTCTAGCAATCCCTCCCCGCAGCAACCACCTTCTCGGTTTACCCGCAACGCCACAGCCGTTTAGGTTTTCGAGTTAATGAACTAAATGGCTGGAGACGTGCGTGGTGGAGATTGGCGGGGGTTGCGTGGGCGGGAGAACGGCTGAGACCGGGAGGACGGCTGGAACATGCGCTCTGGATAGAGCCCCGCCGATGTTATTCGCGGCGAGACTCACGCAGCCTCTCCCCCACCCCGCCGCTGTGCATGCACGAGCCTCTTTCGGATATTGGCTACCCGCAGAACCTCCTGAGCAAAAGAGAGCGCCGAGCGCAAAGGCCCCACTCTGAAGGATTGCGGAAGCCTTTCCAGGTGGATATAGGCCTTATGAGAGGAGGGGTTTTTAGTGGGTGCAAGCCCCACATACCACATTTGCGACGGCAGTGTGATGATGCTCAAGGCATTTTCCCCCCCTCGACCCAAAAAAATTCAATACATAGAGGTGTCAAACAGCCTCAAAAGCGGTCCCATGAATTTTTTGACGATCAGGTCCAGCCAACATGCAACATATGCGATCGAACATGCGACTGAGTAGCCAGCGCCTGAGAAACTGGTTTCTGTCGAGTTGGACCAACATCAATTTGGTGTTGTCAGTCTTGCACAGACGCTCGAACGGAAAGCATGGTCTGTGTCGAGCATGCCGATTTTTCTGTTCGATGTGTTGGTGTATATGTGTACGGCCTCATATGCTTATGTATGCGCTGTGATGCCGACTTTCATGTTTCCCTATTTTGCCATTTCAGTCTTGTGAGTCTCATATTATGATATTCGACGTCACTGACCTACCCCAACATTTGCGCATTGCTATTGATTTCGTCTTTGCTGGCAGCCATGGCAGATTGTTGTTGCATTTTCGGCTGTGCTTAGCGCGCGCAGGCAAGAAACTATCTTCTTCTTGTTACGTTTGTTTCGCATTGCGATTACACCTGTGCGATCGCCGTAGTCTTTTATATCTATCTGTATCTGTTTATTATTTTTAAATAATAAGTAAGGACATATTATATTTGAATTTCAGCATATTTTATTGCGAGTTATAATACATATGGATAATAATACATATTTGGTTTTTAAATTTATACATTTATCTATTTTTTATTTCTTACAGCATTAAAATAATATAATATAATACATACTAACATACAACAAAAGCAAAAATCAAATTGGTTTATTATTATATTAAACTATTTACATTTGGTCGCCGCTCGAATTAGCTCCCGATTATTGTAAGATAATCGGTACCCAGGGAACACCACGGGGAGGCCATTACAATTGCAATGGGGTTACGTAATTTAACTTTGGTAACCTACGAGTCGGCTTGAGTTGCTTGAGCAACCCCTCAGTTCCCCAAAATTTGTTAATTCTGCAAACCACGCAGATAAAAATGTTAGTAACTTATAAAATAAATAAAAATCCTAAATAAAAAAAGAAAAGATGCTGTCTTCTCATAACAGCGCCGATGCTTCCAGAATCAGAGTTTCCAGGCTCAGTTGAAACAATATTAACGATGACAACCATGAAATAAAAAATTATAATGGTTAAATATAAAGCTATTAATGAAATAATATTTGAAAAATATCAGCACACATTCATTCATTCTACTCCCACCCCTACCATCTAAAAGGCAGATAAACAGACATATTTTGCGTTATCGACTCAGCTTGTGGTCCCAATCTGGCTTATATCAATTATGATTTTAAAATATCTAGTTTGCGCATACTTTTCTGCTTTTCCGATGCACCACATAATTTTTCCGTGAGCCATATACTGTTCTTTCGTAGCAGTACCAAAAGAAAGTAATCTAATATATATTTTTTGTGCTCATAACAACCATGTTCTTCATTGAACCAATCGGTGTATTTTTTGTCGCATTCTGTTTGCAATATACACTCCCTATAAATTGTTTCTTTAATTTTTCTAATATGTGGATTTTTTTAAAATTGTGCATGGAATATTAAATAGTGTTTTTTACTAAGATTAAACAAATCGTCTTGTGGGGCTTTTAATAATAAATTATTGTTCAAATTTTTAAAATTTTTATTAAATAAGAAATACTCAGATTGCTCACAGCTAACTATTTCTTCTTTTAGTAGCTCCTTGCAGTATTCACAATTAAATTTTTGTTGTGACTTGAACATAACAAATCCGGTGAAATACCGCAATGCATTTTCGCTAGCTGCACTCATTTCTGATAATAGGTATATCCTCTACCTCACATTTTTCTAATGCGTCTGTACGAGTTTCCCAGCTCAGCTCTAAATCTGTACAATTCACCGTGTCATGGTCATTTGCATGTTCTTTTGCCAGTTCTTGCTGCGCTTCCTCAATGACATTTATCAGCATATAATCCTCTTCTGGCTCGCAATTTCCAGTCGTTGTTTTAGAAGTAATCACCTTCATTGACAACATCTTTGAAATAATTGCATTAAATTCAAAAAGCATTGGATTATTATTGGTTGCACCTCTACTTCTGTATCAAATAAAATAGATGTTCTAGTGCATCTTGATTTAATCGTGACAGTATCAGAAAATATATACCTGACTCTTCCCTCCAAACATCTTGAGAAAGTTGCAATATCGAGCAAATCGATAGAACTAACCCATTTATGCAGTATACTTTGTTTGGATAACGGCATTTATTTAAATAGTCTTTCATTTCAATAAGGTACTTTTCTGTCATGCTGTTTTCTTGTAATGCCGATTTTAAGGGGTTTCTGTCATTTATATTATGGCTGTTCAAGCAATCAAAAAGTTTATTAATTTTTTCAACAAATATGGCTGTAGATATAGCAATCTCTTTGCAATCATCAAAAGTGCCATTTTGTGTTAATGTTTTTAACGCAGTTGCTACTGTATGGCTAAATACCTGCGTTGCATATTTAACTTTCATTTTTTCAAATGAATTGGGGTATATATGCTTTCTTGATAACTTCGGGCACAATCGAGCTGAACTGTTGTTAGTGTCAATTTCAAACAATCTAACAATTATTTGCCATGAGACTTTTCCATTAGGAGTCTCAATATAATTTCGCATCAAAATATTGCGAAGTGATTTTATTAAATGGGGGACATCATATATGCCATATATTTTCTGGTTATCAACAGAAAAATATGGTTCTTCCATTTTCACCCCATATTTGGCAAATGTACCTCGATTGTTTGGCCCTTAATCGCACACCACTGCTCTTATAATTAGGCCCATATTTTGAGCAGCCATTATATTTCGATCTATCGACTCTTTTAGTTTAAGGGCAGAGAAACCAGTGGAAGTAGCAATATAGCTCAAAACAAATTTCCAATTGTCATAAAGACCCCTTAGCATAAACACGCAAATTTGTTTGCATAATTGAGCTGTTTTTTCACAGCCATCGTCCACAAACCCTTCGACTTCATCTCGGTGGGAATTGTATTGATGGCAAATTTAAGTTTAAATCTTCTCTTAAAAAATTATATGCCCTTGCAGAATAAAAATTAATGGATTGGGCTACTATTTTTTCGTCTTCTTGCCAGGATTTTTTATTTTTGACTATCATTTTGCAAACAATTTTTGCATTTTGTGATAAGCCTTTATTGCTCTCAATAGAGTCAAAAATATTATGCTTTTTGTTTTCTTTTAAACAAGTAATCCTTTTTATTTTTTCTCTTCTTAGTAAATGTTGCAAATGTATGATTTTTTTCTCTTTTAATTTATTTTGATATTTTTCCTTTGTCAGTTCTCTACTGATATTCCAATATTTATTTCTATAAAATTGTTCATTTTTTTCTTTATTTATGCAGTTATTGCAATATTCTATTGTATTGCTTTCTGTAACATGCATTTCCTCATGGCAACGTGCTATGTCCACGCATTCCGTGGCTAGTGTCTCTCTTTTTACCTTTTTGCGCCTAGAATTGAACCCTTTTATTTCTTCGTTTTCATCACAAAATGAAAACGGGTCTGAGTTGTCAACAGACTGACATATATTTAGACTCAAATTGGGCTCATCCCACAAGCGCAGAGTCGGCAAAGCACCAGCTAATAATTTTTAGACCCTGTACTTTAAAAAAGTACAAAAGGGTCTATTAAGTTTGTGCAAATGACATTTGTGTGTAACAGGCAGAAGGAGGCGTGGCAGACCCCATAAAGTATATATATTCTTGATCAGGACGACGAGCTGAGTCGATCTAACCATGTCCGTCTGTCTGTCCGTCTGTCTGTATGAACACCGAGATCTCGGCAACTATAAGAGCTAGAGACGTAATTTTTTTTTTGTTTGGTTTGTGTATTACATAGGCAGGCCAAGTTTATGTTTTTAATTTGATATCTCATCCCCCTCCCCCTCAAATTTAAAAAAATGTTCTTAGTATATACAGTTTTGGAGTCACTGGATATATTTTTCGCAGGATTAAAGTTTTAGATGCTTTGCATGTTTGGTGCGAGTTGCAGCAAAATCGGATAATAAACACCGGAGATATTTAACAAACAATTTTCAGTACTAGGCATTTGGCTAGGGGAGGGGGGAACCCACAGCGTACGCGGCCACTAGGGCGTATGCGTGATTTTTGATTGTGAGTTTGAATTTCTGTATGAGTATTGGTTATTGTTTGTATTTTAGTATATATTTGTATGTATAAGTGTATGTGTGTGTGTATACACACATATGTATATATGCATGTGTATGTGTATGTGAGTATGTACATACATATATGCTGCTGCTATTATCGACTCCCAGGGCAAATCAAAGTACAGGGTCACCTACTGTCGGTTGCGTCCGACTGTAGCTTTCCGAGTTTTTAGACCCTGTACTTTAAAAAAGTACAAAAGGGTCTATTAAGATTGTGCAAGCCCGAAATGTATGTAACAGGCAGAAGGAGGCGTGGCAGACCCCACAAAGTATATATATTCTTGATCAGTACGACGAGCTGAGTCGATCTAGCCATGTCCGTCTGTGTTGTCCGTTGTCCGTCTGTCCGTGTCCGTCTGTCTGTCCGTCTGTATGAACACCTAGATCTCGGAAACTGTAAGAGCTAGAGACATCATATTTGGCAGTTAGATGCCCCTATAGTGCAAGCAGATCAAGTTTGTTTTAAATTTTTGATACCTCCCCCCCTCCCCCAAAAACCGCAAAAAACTGCCACGCCCACAATTTTAAAGATACAAACTTGTGTTTTGGCATACTATAATCTTATGATAATCTTTATCTGTGCTGTGAATTGTGGCCCAATCGGATAATAAACACCGGAGATATTCAAGATTCAATTCCCTGTACTAGGTAACGGGGAAGCAGCGCGAGCGTATGTGTGTTTGCGTGCGACGTTACGATATGTGTGCATGTGTGCGTGTTTGTTAGCGTGTGTGTGTGCGAAGGAAAGTACAGGGTCTCCTACTGTCGGTTGAATCCGACTGTAGCTTTCCGAGTTTTTACATTTGGGTTAGTGTGTGTGTGTTTAAATTTGAATAATTTGAGAGTGTGTTGCCGCGCAATCGCGCGCATTTATCTGATTGGCATTCAGACTAAAGTGGGAGAGAATTATCTCTTGAGAGAGTATATTTAGAGCAGTATTAACGCCGTTTGTGTTATTGCCATTAATACTTGCTCTTGCTGTAGTTGCTGTTGCCTGGTGTGATAGCGGCAAATTTGAATCCGTTGGATTGATCGGATTGCGGGCATCTGATGGTGCCGTTTTCTGCTTGCGGGAACAGCTCTTCGCTAGACTGTGTGATGAATATTGGTCCCCGTTTTAATGAATTCGTGCGGGATTTACCTGGGCCGTTGGGATTCTTAATCACCGTTGTTTGTAGTGGGTCCGGGGAAGATGCATCTATCCTGTCCCCTGTAGAGGCTAGTGGGTCCATCGGTGATCCTCTGATGGGTTTGATGGACATCCCAGAGCTGGAGTTGGAGATTAGGGATATGCATTCCGCACACCCTCCGCTGGCAGTCGGAGTAGATGCATCCGTGTATGCTTTCCGTGTAGTGCACTCATAGATGCCTTCTGCGGTGAACACAATCTTGGGTTCGGCTTTATGTGAGCCGTCGTCGGAACCCAAAGAGCTGGCCGGGATTCGCGGTGCTCTTACGGTGTAATTGTAACCAATTGAGCTTTGGAACATCTCGTCAGAATTGAAGGGGCACTCATGGTCTGAGACTTCCATGTTTTTTACAATGTAAGGAAGTTTCTTTGGCTGGGGTCGGCGTCTCAGTCTAGCCAAAGGTCGATTACAGAAAAATTTATAATCTAACTGGAAACTACTGGGTGGGAGCAATGATAAATAAAGGTCTTATTACTGATCATTTAATTGAGTAAACATAACAGGGTCTACCAGACTTATACTAGCTTTTGGGAGTTATCTAAATAGTGTAATACAGTGTCGTTTACCAAGAACTACAGGACTATGTAGGAAGGACAGTTTCGTATAGCCTAGAGTAATACTCTGCTAGCTAACGTCTCTGTTCTACACAGACAGATTCTTGTCAATACAAAAGCAGTTCGAAGACAATGATAAGAAATTGCGAGAACAAGCGGTAGATTTCAAGGTACCTTATTTTAAAAGTGAATTCGCTAAACAGGTACGTATAAAGTTTGATAATATAGGGCATATGTTAAACACCATACCATCAAGAGCCTCCGTTGGTGGGGAAATGGAGATGCCAAGTACCTCTAGTCAAAAAGTTGACGTAGGAAAGAGGGTATCACCATTGGCAAGGAAGTTTAAATATATGTACATTGGGTGAATATGAGTCAGTTTTGAAAAGATTCAAGGCTGGCTTTGAGCCCATATGCGAACTTCGCCAAGAAAAAAAAACTTGTCAGGATGTGTTCATAAATTATATGGAGGAACACGTAGACGACGAGTTAACATATATATTTCACGTGCTTAATAAAGCTTATGGGGAGCTCGCTTCAAAATCCAGAAGCGAAAGTCTGCCGTACATACTACCTAAGATTGACATTCCTTCTTTCTCGGGTAGGTACGAAGAATGGCAAACTTTTAAAGAGCTCTTTGACCAAATAATAGGGTCTAGTATGATTCCTAATACACAGAAAATGTGTGTATTAAAAACAAAGCTACACGGTGACGCAGCTGCCACCATAGCAAGTTTGGCGCCAACTGACGCGAATTACGAACTTGCATGGTCTTTGTTGGACGGTAAGTTCAACAACAAAAGAGCAGTGCTAAGTGTTCATTTCAAAAAGCTGATGGACGCACCTTATGTAGGAGAAACTGCGGCCTCGGTTAAGACCCTCTTGGATACTGTCCAAGAAAATGTTCAGGCAATAAAAGCCATGGGTCTACAAACAGAAGAAATACTTCAAAGTCTCTTGAATTATATGTTCGTTCGGAAATTAAGTGAATCATTGAGGTCTAAGTATGAAATGTCATTGAAAAACTCAAAGGACATTCAGAGTTTAGACCTTTTCCTTACGTTCCTAGAGCATGAATATTTTGCGTTGGAAGCCTGTGGTAAAAATACCGGCAAGGTAAACAACAATAAACAAGAGGATAGATGTGTTTTAGGATGTAAAGGTGGCATGCATCCTTTATTCAAATGTTTCAAATTTAAAAAGTTGACTCATCAGGAACGGTGGGATTCGGTTAATAAAAATAATATTTGCGGCCGATGTCTAGGCACTGATCACTCATATAAACAGTGCAAAAAGGTTTGCTCCGAGTGTGAAGGTCAACACCATAATCTCCTTCATCGCAGTTCAACCGCTCAGGCAAAAAATGCTACGGTTAATAGAAAAAATATGAAGGAGAAAAAATATGTTCTGCTGGCTACAGCTATCGTGCAAGTCCAAGATAAAAAAGGACAATGGCACGACTGTAGAGTGCTACTTGATAGCGGCTCGCAGGTAAATTTCCTGACAAAAGCAATGGGAAAAAGGCTAGGCATCAAGGGTATTAAATCGCATACTACTATAGA
>JAWNNL010001378.1:0-27145 GCA_035045005.1 Liodrosophila aerea
GGGACCGTAATTATTATAAGTGATATTTTTAAAATCCAGTAATAACAATTATATATCGATTTTTATGATTTTCTTCGCAAATAATTATTAATTTTGATTATTTTAAGAGAAATCATAAATAATTATTAATTCTGAAGAAAAAAAATAAAAATCATATTTAATGATTATATATGATTTTTATTTTTTTTGATCAAAATAAAACTCGCATCTAAATTACTGAATTTCTATGGGGTTTTGCGACTACTTTATTGCATGTTCTTTCAGGACAAGTCAAAAGGATCACATTTATATTATGGTTTTGCCACGCCCCCTTTACGCCCCCCTTAAAATTGTAAAGAATCAAATATCAAGAGTATATTTTTTTTAGCAAACTAATGTCAATGTATTTAATAATTATAATTTTAGACTAAAATGCAATTACTATTTAATGTTTAATTTAAAAAAAAAGTAATTTTGATAGGTTTTCGCTAGAAAGATTGCACCTTTGGTCGGTCAAAAGCAATTTAAGCGCTGAAAATGCTCTTTCAACGCTAACTTCAGTAGCTGGTACTGCATGCACTACCATGGCAAGCTGATATAAAAATGGATACTCAAATTGGTTTTTCTTCCAGTATTCCATTATACTTTTGCCCAAACCAATTGGCTTTGGACTATAGCTGTCGATTTCGGCATAGCCCTTCTTCAATTGCTTATTGAAAGCGTCCTCATCCGATCCGTCTGCAGGTGCAAATTGAATTGTATTTAAAAACTCGCTTATTAACGAGCTTTGTGAACACAATTCATTTGTTTGTTCTTCTGATGTTGACGCAATCGGACTATCAGGGCAAGCGTTAGGTGTTGAATTTATCTAAAATGTAGGTATATTTATATTAGTGATATGTAAAAGTTAAAGCTAACTTGAAAATAAGTACTTACGTTTTTATTCACATCCAGAATTTGAGCTAAGAGCTTCTTAAGCTGTGCCCTGGCCATCAAAAGGCTTAGTGGCTTTTGCAACAGCACTCTTTGGATTCGTGGGTCCAAGTAAATACTGCAGATTACAGCATCATTTTCCAACAGGATCTCCTCCCTATCCTCAATGCATTTGATCAAGTCCTGCCGGTATGTGGTCTTACAAGATGACATAGAGAACTTCAGGTCCAACCAAACCAAATAAAAATCGCCCATCAATAATTGGCTGCTTTGCAACTTTACTGTTGCATTAAAGGCCGGTTCCAAAGTTTCAGTCAAATTTTTTATATCATTCCAATCACTTGGACTGAGCTTCATTGATGACTTGAGATGCCTCTCACAAAAATCTTGATATTTTTGGAGCTTATTCAACATCTGGTATGTTGAACTCCAACGTGTGGCGACATCGAGTACCGGTTGAGGTAACGATTGCGCTGTTATCAAATACCCGTAGTGATGATCAATTATTATATTATTATTTTTGATTTATATGTAAAAAGCTAAAATTCTCACCTATATTTAGGCGTCCGTAAAAGCTTTACTATTTTCCGGGCATTTCCAATAAACTCAACGGACTCCAAGCCTTGCATAAAATCTTTTACCGCGAGCTGAAGGGTGTGGGCAGCACACTTGATGGAGCATATTGAATGTATTTGCAAATTTCTTGTAAGCTCAACATCGTCAATACCTTCTTCGGCATTATCGCCATCCTCATCACCTTCACCATCTGTCGTCTCGCAAACATTCATCATTTCTACAGCTTTCACCATGTTCCTGCCGTTATCGGTAGTGATGGTGTATATTTGCTCTTTCCGCAATTTAAATTCAGTGAGCAGGGCTTTAATGTCAGATGCGAGATTTTGTGATGTGTGGGAACGTTTCAGCTCTATCATGCCCAACGTTTTTATACAGATTTTGTTGTATTGAATATATTGCACATTTACGCCAAGAATTCCACGGTTGCACCTTGTGGCAGTGTCCATTTTCAATGAAACAATTTGGCCTTCCATTGCTGCCATAATTTCATTTTTTATTGAAATATATTTTTCTTCGACGAAGACCATTATATTTCTTGATGTAATGGCCGGCATATCCAATCCTTCAAAAATTTGGGCAGTTAGCGTCTTAAAAGGCTTTGAGTCGAAGAGGGATAACGGAAGCTTTTCCATTGTCACAAGCTCGATGCACGCATTTGTGGCTTCATCTTGCCCCATGGTCACAGAAAATTTCATTTTCTTTTCCTTAACTGGTTCGGCGCTGATTTCGTTAAGATGAGCTTCATACTCTCTTTTGTGCTTCGTCTCCAAATGCCGCTTTTGGTTACACACGTAATATCCCGAAAACTCTTGCTTGCAAATATTACAGCACGAGACATTTCTGTCCACGTGGTATGTAAAAAAATTTAGCATAGATTGATTACGCTTACGACCCATTTCAACCCGCGATAAGAATAACAATAAATGCATTTTGCTTTCGACTTAAAACAAGCGATTGAAGAATAGATCAAAAAATTGTCTTGCGTAGTTAACCCTTTAGTTGCCAATTTTGATCAATTTTATACTTGTAGTATTTTAATGAAAAATTTATATAACATATAACATATATGTTTTAATTAACCATACAAAATTACATAATAATTTATAATCACATATTCACTATACAAATTTCTTATCATCATGTATTCTTATACGTGTTCAACATATAAGCTTTCTTATTAATGTTAAAACTTAATATTTATTAAAGCATTTTGAACTAGAGGGTTAAGCATAGTCAACATAATAAGTGCACTCTAACGGCACATACTATACCCGGTAGTTAAATTGGGAAAGGGGTGTATTAGAAGTGTTCCAATCAAATGCAAACATATAAATGTTAAGTTATTGCATGTCATATCGAGCCATATTTAGACATTCGTCGTACCTTACATTTGTTAATGTTAGTATTCTTAATTAGTAGGTAAAGGGTATTTGATAGTCGCCTTAGAGGCTTATACATATGTTTAACTTGGTAACACAGTGCAACTAATTTAAATTTTTCTTTTTGTTTCGGAAACGAGAGAAGTCAAATCTTATGTATTTCGGCCCGCTGAATTCGAAAATCACAGTAAAAAATTGGTCATAGCTCTAGTTTCCAGGATATAAGGACTTGAAAATGCTAAAAACACATTTTTAGAAAAATTTATTTGTGACGTAATACCCATCAAAATTTGGGTACTCGTAAAGGGGGCGTGGCAAAACCATAATATAAATGTGATCCTTTTGACTAGTCCTGAAAGAACATGCAACAAAGTAGTCGCAAAACCCCATTGAAATTGAGTAATTTAGATGCGAGTTTTATTTTGATCAAAAAAAATAAAAATCATTTATAATCATTAAATATGATTTTTATTTTTTTTCTTCAGAATTAATAATTATTTATGATTTCTCTTAAAATAATCAAAATTAATAATTATTTGCGAAGAAAATCATTAAAATCAGAAATTTTAAAATCATGGTGGAAATGCACAGATTGTTCTTTAAGGATCAATTTGCCGTCACCCTGATCCTTATATCTTAATTCTAAGTGCTTGATTTTTTTATTTAAAAATCGCAAATATAATCATTATTTACGGTCCCTGGTTAAAAGTATGCACTGCATACTTTAAGCTGTGAGCCACTGTATGTAAGTTCCAATGCTTCTTTGCGCTTTGTATGCGTATATCAGATGTTCTACTTTTTTTTAGACCCTATACTATATAAAAGTACAAAAGGGTCTATTAAGTTTGTGCAACTCAAAAATGTATGTAACACGCAGAAGGAGGCGTGTTGATCAGGACGACGAGCTGAGTCAATCTAACCATGTCCGTCTGTCTGTCCGTCTGTATGAACACCTAGATCTCGTAAACTGTAAGAGCTAGAGACATCATATTTGGCAGTTAGATGCCCCTATAGTGCAAGCAGATCAAGTTTGTGTTAGATTTTTGATACCTCCCCCACCAAACCACCACAGCCACAAAATAAGGATAGAAACTTGTGCTTGGCATACAATAATCTTATGAGAACCTTTATCTGTGCTGTGAATTTTTGCTCAATCGAATAATAAACACCGATGTGCGTGTGTGTGTGTGCGTGTATTGTTAGCCTTAGCTGCTGCGAAGGAAAGTACAGGGTCTCCTACTGTCGGTTGCATCCGACTGTAGCTTTTCGAGTTTTTTTAAATACCGTATTGAAATGGGACATTTAGGAAGTGACAAAGTTGCAGAGATAATACAATAAGTAAGAGCTACTGTTTTCCAAATTATGAACAATTGTTTAATGTATTGCATATTCGGGAAAAAAAGACAAAAAGGAGTGTTTTATTCATATGATACCGAAAGTAAATGTACCCTTTCAAACGGTACAAAAAGATCATTATGGACCAATAAGTAGCAAAGATGCAGCGAAAAAACATATTTTGGTTATTGTAGATGCCTGTACAATATTTGTAAGATTGTATCCTACTACTTAGATGACATGGTCAAACGCAGTAATAGATGCCTTGAAAGACTATATATTGGCGCGTATAGCAGATCGGAAGTTATTGTTTCCGATAGTGTTTATGGTTCATTTTTTACGTCGGAAATGCTTGAAGAATTTTTAAAAGACAATAATATAAATCATATTAAAGTTGCAACGTTCTCCCCACAGGCAAACGGACAAGTGGAAAGAATAAATAGGGATCTAGGAATGATAAGTAAATTTATAAATGTAGAGAAAAATGAGAAATGGTATAAAGTACTACCCGAAGTAGAATTTTCAATAAATAATTCACTAAACAGAAGTAAGTATATGCGAACATCCAAGTGTAATGTTATTCGGCATAAGACAAAAGGGAAAAATGATAGATGACTTAAAAGAAAATGTAAAATAGATCGAACAAGGATGTAAAGATAAAAATGAAGAGCATATACAAAGTAGACACAAAGAACTAGAAGAAATTAGAAGTAAAGCTAGAAAAGTACTGGAAAAGACATAAAGTTAAATCATAAATAAAAATAAATCATATATAGATGCAAAACGACAGGAACCAAAAGTAAAGAAAGAAGGAGAGTATGTAATGATTAAAAATTTCCATTTAACAGTTGGAGTTTCAATTAAATTAATACCACAGTTTAAAGGATCATATAAAATAACTAAAATTATAAACAACTACAGATTCTTTTTGACAGATGTTGAAGGCTTTCATGTTGTACTGCTGAATGCGTCAATTAATTACTTTATGGTTTACAGTCATTGGTGCCAAGTTTGCTTACAGACTGCTGTTATTTGGCGGTTTTTGTTAAAACTATTCAGTTGATCTTAAAATTTTAAATTAGAATATATGTATAAATGTTATAGGTATTATTAGAACATATGTATGTGAAATAAATTGACTTAACAGACTTCTCACTAGGATCAGCTTTGATATTCATCAGAGCAGAGGCAGAGTAGGGGTAGATCAGATGTAAAACAGGTAGTAAGCCATACTGAGCGTTTATTGGACCGCCTTATGACTGTCAGCTCTCACCTGATTTGCCGATCACAAGTGTAACACGTTCCTGTTTTTCTTAACCGTATCTTGAATATATGTATGTATGTATGTTTGAACAGGTAGTGGCGGCGCTGTCTGCAGACGAACGTGCCCTAAATTGGCTTGTGGTCAAAAAGAATTAATTGCCACTTGGCTTGCACCTCATTTCTACCGTGGCCCCAGCTGGTGTTGTTTGACCTGAAATTTTGCTACCTACCTGCAATAACATCTTTAACCCCTTTTGATCGACACGTAGCTATATATACATATTTATTTAGTTTGATATACATTCTTGTAACACAATTGTTGCCAAGGTCAATTGTTGATAACAAAAGAAAACTTCTCATTTTTGTGGGAATACATATGTAATTGCAATTTTAGTTGATCGGCATGTTTCAAGTCTTACTAAAAGTACTACCATGTAGAAAACCGCATTGTGTGCCTCGAGCTTTACATGTACATATGTGCTGTGGTCTAGTGATCATCAAGTAAGCAGAAATTTCTCCCAGTTCGTTTGGAATGTGGTTTGTGACTTTCGATTTTAACCAGTGCAACTTATTGGGACAGAATTAATGGTTTTGCATTTTTTTTAGATATATGCAGCGCAAGACGTTCGTGCAATGAAATTCACAGCAATTTATCACGTTTATGGGTTTATGGGACAATGCACAAACACACACATCGCAAAGTCAAACGCAACCACGCATACACACTTATGTACATACATTAAGTGCATGCGCGCTGCTCCCCCTTGCACAGTGGACGGTCCCATAGGCCAAAACTCAAAAAATAAATGTTAGAATTTTGTTCAAAAATGTCGCGTCTATTTATTGATAAAACAAAGCTTCAAAAGCAATTATTTGTTTTGCATTGCTCGACACATTCGCGAAGAAAATCGAGCGCAAAGAGAGAGCACAAACCAAGCGTTCAACTGCAAGCGTGCGCGTCACTATTCACATCGTGCAGAAATTAAGTGAAAATCTATATTTAAAGTAAATTTATAATTGTAAATTAAAATGAACATTAAAGTTCAAGGTATGTACATTATGTTTTTATAATTTTTTATAAATTTGGCATGTTAGGCATAGGTACATAACCTATGAAAATAATATTTATTAACTGCTATTTTTCGTGTATAACCTAATTAATTAACAATTTTCAGCTAAGGTTAAAGTTGTGTTCCCCTCCTCGCCCCCTAATAAATCTTTTTTTAATATATTAATACAAATGTTATACGTATTATTTATAAAAATCAGCTGCGTATTTCTGCGAATAAGGCTGAAATCCGTTATTTAAGACATCTGCCTCGTGCAGCGTTTCTGTGTTTTTGTGTATCTGTTTCGTGCGTCTGTTTCGTGCGTTTTCGTTCGTTGTTGTTGTTTTCTTCTGCTGTGATCGTCGTTTTTGTATTCGTGAGTACTGTCCGTTATGTTTTTTGTGTTTTGTTTTTGTATTAACTTTTTTGTTTTTATTTTTATTTGGTATAGGAACATCTCATCAGTGCATGATTGAACGAAATCATGTTTTCGATATTTGGTGCTCTACTAAAAGCTCAAACGCTGAAAAATTTAACGAAGTCTTGAATAATTTTAAATGTTATGTAGAAAATCATGGCTACACATTTAATAATGCTGAAGTAGAAGCATTGCTTAAATATTATTGTAAAAAAATGTCTTCGTTTTGGAAGAAATGTGAACGCAAAAAATCCTATGTTGCGAGCAAATATTCTGATTGGTTATCGAAAAATGACAGCATTTCTTTAACCTTGCAAGCACCAAAAGCAACACGTAACCAAGGACGGCCTAGAATAAATTATGCGCAGTGTTCGCAAAGAACAAAGCGACGTCGTATTGGAGCACTTAGAGAACTAAGTGAGAATGCTGCTCATGATCTAAGTTCCGCAAGCCAACAAGAGAAGCCATCAATTGTGCCAGCGTCAACATCTTCTGTCATAGACCTTATATCAGAAGCCAATTTAACAAAGCATCAGTATATGCTGATAAGAACTTTTGTCAATACTCAAATAGATGTGGAGCTATTGCCTTGTTATGACTGCATTGTGAAAGAGAAAAGAAAAAGTTATCCTGACAATATAACCGTCACAGAGTCAGCTGCGGAAGTAGAGCTCCAGAGCTTATTGAACCACACAGCTACTCGAATTCTGGAACTACAGGCAGATGTCTTAACGGAAGTTAAAGGTGACTCTTTAAATGACCTCACATTAATTGGAAAATGGGGATTCGACGGCAGTTCGGGACATAGCGAGTATAAACAGCATGTTGAAAATAATAATTTAGAAGACGCAAATTTATTTGTAACATCATATGTGCCACTTCAACTTGTTACAAAACCAGACGGGAAAAATTGCGAACAAATTATTTGGAAAAATCCTCGGCCTTCGTCCACCCGATTCTGCCGTCCTATCAGATTCCAATTCATTAAGGAATCCGCACAAGTTTCTTTGGACGAGCACAAATATTTTAAAGACAAAATTGATAACCTGATACCAACACGCTTTTCATCAAATAATGTGGCTATAAATGAACACATTTGCTGCAGCTGACAATGGTTGACGGAAAAGTTTGCAGCGCTCTTTCCCAATCGTCATCAGCCAAATGTTATATCTGCGATGCAAAGCCAACAGAAATGAATAGCATTACAACCTGTTTAGAAAAGACTGTTAAAAAAGATCGATATGAATTCGGGTTATCTCCCCTACATGCGTATATTCGCTTTTTTGAATATTTTATTCACATGTCTTATAAGCTTCCGATTAAACAATGGCAAGTAAGAACAGATGTGGGGAAACAAATTGTTCAAGAGAGAAAGCTATTTATTCAAAAAGAATTTCGCAATAAAATGGGCCTAATTATTGATAAGCCAAAACCTGGAGGAAGTGGATCGTCAAACGATGGAAACACCGCCAGAGCATTTTTTAATAATAGTACCTTGTCTTCGGACATTACAGGCTTGGATTGTCAATTAATTGATAGATGTGGAACAATATTAAAAACATTGTCATCCGGCTATCGTATTAATCCGGAAAAATTTAAAAAGTACGTGCTTGATACAGCTGAGCAACTAATACAAGAATATTCGTGGTATTATCTCCCAGCAACAGTTCATAAGGTATTAATTCACGGGCCTGAAATAATTGAAAATGCTTTAGTTTCAATCGGAGAACTGTCGGAAGAAGCGGCAGAGTCAAAAAATAAAGATATAAAAAAATTTAGAAGCCAGCACACACGGAAAATCTCCCGTATTCTAACAAACACGGATTTGTTTAATAGATTATTATTAAGTTCTGACCCCTATATATCAGGGCAAAGAAAATTGAAAAACAAAAAATCAATTTTAAATAGAGCAGTTTTCGATTTGCTAGAGTAAAGGAATTACATATTTATTTTAGAGCAAACTTATAATATTACTTTAATTTGAAATTATGTTAATCCGTTTTATTTTTTATATACCCTTTGTTAAATAATAAAATAGAATAAACTATTTTTTCATAAATATAATTATTACCAATAACGTTTAAAAAAAAGTGTTGTGTGCTTTTTTGGGTCAACTTGCGATGGGTTATATGGCAGCTATACGTTATAGTCGTCCGATCTGGCTGATTTTTGGATATATTTTCACACTAAATATAAAAAAAATGTGTGCAAAATTTCAAGCGTCTAGCACAACGGGAAGTATTTTTGGCCGCTCTCCCCATACAACACCGTCCACTGTGCAATGTTAAGCTAATAAGCTTTTTTATTAGCTGTTGCTAGTTATTTTAATTAAACACACGGGTTCGAATTAGGTAGGTTTAATGTTTAATTTTGGGCAGCGAGGCCAGCTGACAATGGTGATCAATAAGCGATATGATCATAGTGATCGGTTGACATAGTAATTGGTCGCATAAAGTAATCTGTTCGCCCTACAAACACGCTTATCTACCTTAACATCTTAGAAAGAAAGAAACAAGTGAACAAAAGAAAACAGACCAAAACAAACGGTAAATAGTGATAACATGGAGATAAACGTCCCACCCGACCGCCCGTTGGCGGGAGGGACAAAACTTTTGTCATCTCATGAGACAAAACTCATGCTACCCTTTGAACCTAAATATCTAATAATCTCGCGTAAGAATGAAAATGAAAAACAATTTAATCTTTCCCCTTTTGCAATAAAAAAAATAATTGATTATACATGCGACGGACCAGTGATATCGTGCAAAAAACTCCGTAATGGCGATCTCTTAGTTAAAGCTAAAAACGAACTTCAAGCTTCTAAACTATTAAAATTGACAGCATTTACTCCAAACATACCTGTCGAAGTATCACTCCACGCTCACCTCAACTACACGAAAGGTGTTATATATTCAAATGATCTCAGAGGTGTCTCCGAAGAGGAGATCAAAACTGAACTAAAAATCCAAAATGTTTCCGAAATTAAAAAAATTTTGAAAAAAGCAGACGACAAACTAATAGAAACGGGATTAATAATAGTTACATTCAACTCAACGACCCTCCCAAACCATATTATGATAGGGTATGAGAGAACAGCAGTTCGACAATATTTCCCCGCTCCTCTTCGCTGCAACAATTGTCTACGATATGGCCATACATACAAATTTTGCAAATTCGAAAAAACATGTGTAAAATGCGGGTCTACTCATGACAGCAACAACACCGAATTGAACCACTGTAATCAACAAGAAGCATGCATTAACTGCAAAATAAACAAATTACCATGCAATACACACTCATCGTTAAACAAAAATTGCCCGATCTACAAAAAACAAGTTGAAATAATCGCAATTAAAATAACCCACCAAGTTGACAACAAAACTGCATACGAGATTTACAACAAACAACACAACAACATAAACAAAGAACAACTGTCTTATGCCGACATAACGAAAGCGACCCCATCAAACCAACAATCTAACAACTCGCCACCAAAATCTCCAACACGGAACGTCGTAGACTATTCTGATCTGCAAAATTCAGATATCACTAAGTCTGCATCATCTGCTTCAAAAGTGCAACAAATCAGTAACACTCCAAAAAATAAAGTACAAGTTCTCCCCCGAACAACATCAAGAAGAACTCTAAATAAAATAAAAAAAGCCCATACCACAAGAAGAAACGCAAAGGAAAACGAAGATGATGAAAGCTCCGACTTAATGGAATACCAATAACACATGACACCAACTCCTAATTTAGTCACCAGCTGGCAGACTGGCGAGAGCTTTTGACTGAAGCTTTTTATAAGCTTTCTGTCATAGAGCTTTCCTTAGTTTGTCAGCTGGTGACCACTCATTATAACATATCCATATGTTAACTTTAACTCATATCAACTAACTATCATCTATCGATATCAATAAGAATCTATTTAACTTAAATGTCTTTAATAATTATTCAATGGAATATAAAAGGTTACACTAATAATTATAGTGAACTCTTAATATTAATCAAAAAGCATAAGCCACATATTATTTCAATTCAAGAAACTCATATCTATGATAACTTTAACTATCCCATTCCTGTAAACTATAAATTGTTAATATCAGCTGCCTCCAACAGGTTTGGCGGAGCAGCTATTCTCATTCACAAATCTATTGAATACTCAGAAATACACACTAGTAACGATCTAGAAACTATAGCAATAGAAGTTCAATCAAAACAAAAACTTGCAATATTCTCTACTTATATTCCTCCTAGCAAGACCTTCACATACAAAAACTTAGAAAATACATATAATATTGTTAATATACCTTCAATAATTACAGGAGATTTCAACAGTTGGCATTCCAACTGGGGATCACCACAAAATAATATAAGAGGCAACACATTGGCCAAATTCATAGAAAAAACACAATTTATATTATTGAATGATAAGTCACCCACACACTACACAACACGCAATTCATTTACACATTTAGATTTAACCTTTTGTTCTCCTATTATTACACCTTTCGCAGAATGGAAAGTTTTTGATGACCTTTGCGGTAGTGATCATTTTCCTATCATCATATCCTTATTTCCAAATCCAAAAATAGAAAATTTATCAAGACCCTATTTCAAAACTAAAGACGCTGACTGGGAATCCTTTTCCCATGCTACTAATAAGCTAAATTCATTATATTTGGCAAGCAACAATATCAACAAAGAAGCCTCATTGATTAATAAAATTATATTAATTAGCGCACACAACACAATAGCCCAAACATCACCCAATAAACTTAATCACAAGGTCCCATGGTGGAACTCTACCTTAAATGATATAAAAAAAGATAAAAACAGAACATGGAGAATTTTAAAACGAAATATAAATAATGAAAATATAATTAACTACAAGCGTGCAAACGCCAAATTTAGAAGGCAACTTAAATTAACCAAAATTGAATCAATTCAAAAGCTAACCACAACAATAGAACCATCCACACCAATCGATAAGACATGGTCAAATATAAGACGCTTTTGTGGTTTAAATCCAATAAAGACCATCCACTGTATCCAAAACCCCTCTGACAACTCCGTAGTAACATCAAAAAAAGTCTTATCAGATATTTTTGCAAAATATTGGTCACAACTCTCAGAAGATAATAATTTTACCAACAATTTTATTTCACACAAATACAATATCCCAAACACCAACTACAAAATATCAAATTCGGCTAAAATAATTGAGAAAAAAATCACATTCGCAGAATTCCAATCTAGTGTAAAATCCTTAAAAGGATCTACACCAGGTTTAAACAGAATCTCTTACCCCATGATTAAAAATTGCTCACCTTTGCTACAAAAAAGAATTATAGAACATTTTAATAATATATTTAACAATTTTATACCACAAAGTTACAAAACTAGCCTAATCATTCCAATACACAAAGCAAATTTAAATAAAACCAAAGTCTCCTCGTACAGGCCAATATCCCTCAACTGCTGTATAGCAAAAACTTTGGATAAAATTATAGCCAAAAGAATCTGGTGGTTTGTAAACCAACACAAGCAATGAAAATCGGTAGCAGAGAGTCTGATCTATGCAGATTCACTCATAACGAAATCTATTGCCACAAAAAAACATTCTTCAATCATCACCCTTGATTTTTCAAAGGCTTTTGATCGAGTTGGAGTTCACACAATAGTGAACCAGTTAATTAAGTGGAAGGTTGGACCCAAAATAATACAATACATAAAAAATTTCATGACAAATAGAAAGATTATAGTTAAAATTGCAACTCAATTTTCCAATACTTTCCCACTAAAAAATGGAATACCACAAGGCTCGCCGATATCGGTAATACTTTTTCTAATAGCCTACAATAAACTGGCAAAAACTATTGCGATCCATAAAGAAATCAAATTTAGCGCTTACGCTGACGATTTCTTTTTAATTATAAATTTTAATAAAAACAAAAACATACACCACAATTTAGACAATTTATTTGAAAGCATAGAAAACTGGTGCTCCTATTCTGGAGCTAAATTATCGCTAAATAAATGTCAACATTTACACATTTGTAGGAAACACAACTGTGTTTGCACCATTTTGTGCAACAACATACAAATCCCTACCGTTTCTGAAATCAAAATCCTAGGCTTAATAATTAATAAAACATATACTTGGACCACTCACATTAACAAATTAAGAGCATCTTTATCACAAAGATTAAATGTAGTCAAATGCCTTAGTAGCCCGAAATTTAATTGTAATACAAAAACACTACTTTCTATTACAAGAGCAACTGTAATATCAAAAATTGATTATGCTCTATTTATATATGGTTATACAAAAAAAACAACATTAAATAAATTAAAATCTCCTTTGAACTCAGCTATTAGAATGTCCCTTGGAGCTTTCCGCTCCACCCCAATTAACAACATGCTGTTCGAATCCAATATACCAACACTTGAACTCAAAAGGGATTTTTTGACAGCCAAACTGTCAAAATGTCTCCTAAATTCTGCCAACTCACCTATTGGAAACATTGTAAAAAAACACAAAAAAACTAACAAAAAAATAATCTCAACAATAGACAGAACTATTTTAATTTCAAAAACTAACAACCTTCCTTACCTTCTCCATAAAATACCCTATCTAGAACCCTCATGGTCTCTACCCAAAGATACAATAAACACATCGCTTCGAATTTTCAAAAAAACTATTACAACACCAGAAACTTATAGGAAACTGTTTGCAGAAATTAAACAACAATATAAAAATCACACTTTCATATACACTGACGGATCTCAAATTAACAATGTTACTGGCTATGCAATTACCACAGAAACACACACTCTTAAATATGGCATTTTACCACATTATTCTTCAGTTTTATCAGCAGAATTAATAGCAATTTTAGAAGCTGTAAAACTAATACAATCAATGAGGGGAGCATTCGTACTGTGCTCTGACTCCATGTCTGCTCTAGACTCCATATCCAATATAAACAACAATCTTTTTTATCCTTCAACAACTAAATCAATTATTACATGCCTGGCAAATAGACTTAAAATTTTTTGGATCCCTGGACATGTTTCAATTACTGGAAATGTACTTGCGGATCATATGGCAAAAGCTTCAACACTCATGCCTTTAATTTATACACCCAACCACAATACAAAAGATATAAATAAGCATTTCAAAAATGAACTTATCACCTATCAAAAAAGAAATATATCCCAATGCAATGAGTGGTACCGAGATCTCAACCAAAACTCCATAAACATAGATGATTACCACTACAAAATACCTCATAACAAATTTAGTCGTATTGACCAAATTAAATTTATTAGGCTTAGATTAGGACACACACGACTAACACACCAACATTACTTCAATAATAATAATAATAATAATAATAATATTAATATCAATAATACATTTAATTGTCCCCTATGCAACTGCAACCATACTCTAAACATAAAACACATATTTAATAATTGTCCAATTATAGCACACACAAGACAAGAAATCTTTAATAACAATAACCCTCTTAATCTAATAGGAGATCCTTCAGAAAATAACATAAAGAAAATTATATATTTCTTAAAAAAAATACAATTGTTCAATTCTATTTAAATAAAAACAAAACAAACCAATTAGTGAATTATACCTCTAAGTAAAATTGTAAAAAGTTTATTCTGTCAAAAATCAATATTAGTAATAGCTCTTAAGTTTATATACATTCTAGCTGAAGGCCTATGTAGCCATTGCTATTGTTATATCCCCTATTATAAAGTTTTAACTTTATATTAGGTTATTATAAATAAATAAATAAATAAGCGATATGATAAACGAGTGATTGCAAGCGGCACATAAAAATGCATAAGAAGTGCAGCGCAAGCAGCATAAAAAGAAATTAGCAAAAAGAAAACGGCAGCGCAGGTCGTATGATTAAAGTGAATGAGCATGACAATGAGAACGGCAGCGCAGGCCGTATGATCAAAGCGAATGAGCATAAAAAGACAACGTTAACATAAGCAACTACACTGGGCATTGCAATTAGCAAACAATAATTATATTACTTTAAGTGAAGATGCGCCACTGCTTATTAGTATAGTTAACTTGGATCTGCTTAACCCGACAGGGATCTTGGATCGTAACTTGGGCTCGTCGTGGCAGTGATTCTGGTGCCGTCTACTGCAATATGGACGACGTCACGGATTATGGGACATTCTCAATACCAATACAGAATACCAGGTAGAGTTAAAATTGGGCAATATTTTCTGAATTCTAGAAAATAATAGAAATGTAACATTAGTAACTTATACTGTAACTATAATTTATAATGAACTTACCGATGATTCAAATTTCCCCGCAAACACAGGCTGCTACGCGGACTTGTACCTCTCGCGCTGTTTAATATTCAGCGTCAGATAGATTAATTGACTTACGATTGTGTACCCTACCTTAAGAGCTCTATAAGGGGAGTTCAGGGTCGTAGTTTATTTGCACTGCAGCGGATTATGCTTTTAAACAAATATATCCCCATATGTCGCAACGGGTGTCGCCTTGCCCTACTGCTATTCGTTAGATCTACTACAATTGTTTTATTTATTCTATTATGTCTTTGCGCCAGGTTGCTCTGGATTGGGGAGGCGGGGTCATGAAACGGACTCACCGGATTTATTCTTCAGCGGCGCTATGGCTGGTGATGAGCTGCGGTGGCGTATGATGTTGCTGACGTGTCGTTGCTGCCGGTGTCTTGCTGAGGCTGCTGACGGTTGTTTTGCTGAGGCTGTTGCCGGTGTCTTGCTGAGGCTGCTGACGGGTGTCTTGCTAAGGCTGCTGACGGTGTCTTGCTGTATCCTTGGCACGCACTCGATGATGGCTGCCACTATGGAGGCACTTCCGCAGATCCCGGATTTTTCTCGGCTCGGTCATCTCACTGTCCGCCCGAGCCGCCTATTAATTACACCCGTTGTTTTATTTATTTAGTCATCGTACGCCGCTTTGTATTTTATTTATATTTTAAATATATTTTGCCGAAAATTACTCACTTGGTTTCTTTTCTAATTTTTTTCTTCACTAATTATTCTCCACTGGCGGTACCGACTGCTTCGCTTGGCAACTCATTTGCACTTGCCCGCGGTCCAACCAACTCGCCTACTCGCGGGACAACGTGATCCGTGAGCGGTCCGCTATTGAGCAAGGCTAAGTTTTTTCCCAGTCTGGGGTCAGTGCCCGGGCAAATTTAAAGGGCATAGGGAAGTTTGAATCGGTAATTGAGCGAATTGGTTTAACGTAATCCATCTCGGCGTTGCCACCTTGCGACCGTATTTTTCCGCCCAATTACCGAATTCCGATATCGCAAAATGCAACACCACCACGCTGATTGGAGTGTTTGTTTACCTTTTACCACGAACTAGCTGCGTGCGTATTTTGTGTGCGTCTGCCGCAGTCGGCCATAATTAAAGCAGCGTCCAACGTAGGCCACACCCACGACCTTTCTCGCTGTCACTCCACGTCGTCTCGGCATGATATGGGTTACCAAAGTTGTGGTATTTCTAGTCGTCGCCTCGATGCATCACCACGTTCGTATTACAACACCAGGTCTTTTGCATGGAATACGCCTAATCTTCTTCCTTGCAGGTCCTCTAGTTCGTACGCGTTGTTGCCGATTGCGCAAACCACTCTACTCTTCAAGAACTTTTTTTTTTTTTTTTTTTGTAGCGGTGAGTATTTATTTAAAACTGTCCTACTTGGACAACCATTAAATTGTATAACAAAGCATTAACAGGTATTTATTTTATTTCATGTGTGGTGCGTCATCGGTTCAATTAGACTCGTCCGTAGACTCAGTGGATGGGTTCTGCGAAGTCGTCTGGTTTGGGTACTGTTATCTAGTAGAGATATGGCAAGGACATTGGGGTAAAAGTCTAGGCGATACATGTAGCGCTTGCTGACTATCCTGACTTCCTCCTTGACCCAGGGGAACTTTAGTACTTCGTGTATTGTGGCGTTGTCGTGGAAGATGTGGGCGTTGGTGGCGATGCGGAGCGCTTTGTTTTCGAAGGTTTGTAAGATGCGGATGTTAGATTTGCATGCAGTTCCCCAGAGCTGAATGCCGTACGTCCAGATCGGTCTTATGATTGCCTTGTATATCAGGAGCTTTGATGAGGAGTTTAGCTTGGACCTTCTTCCAATTAGCCAGTAGTAAGCTTTAAGGCGTTCTTCAGCTTGTTTGCGCTTCTTGGTGATGTGGGGCTTCCAAGTGAGCCTCCTGTCCAGGGTTATGCCGAGGTATTTGGGCGTAGCTACGTTTGGGATTTGCTCATTGTTGAGGGTAACTGGTGGGGAGTTGCCGGGTCGTAGAAAGAAAGTGGTGGCGGTAGATTTGTCGCTGTTAACGACAATGTTCCACTTCTCGTGCCATGAGTTGAGCAGGTCAAGCTGGGTTTGCATCAGACTGGTGGCCTCGACAGGAGAATCAGCGACAGTGAGGAATGCCGTGTTGTCGGCATATGTAGCTGCCGTTAGGTTGGGGCTCAGTACAACTGGGAGGTCGGCGGTGTAAGCGTTGTATAGCAGTGGACCTAGGACGCTGCCTTGGGGCACGCCGGCTTTTATGCTCCTGGGTTGCGATCTTGCCTCGCCGCATACTACTGCGAATGTGCGGTCCTCCAGGTATGACACCAGGAAGGTGTAGTATTGCTGTGGTAAGCTCCTCTTCAGTTTTAGCAATAGCCCAGGATGCCAGACTCGGTCAAAGGCCTGTTTGACGTCGAGCATGACCGCCAGGCAGTACTTTTTCTCCTCGAAAGCGTTCAGGATGCGTTGGATGACTCGGTGGCATTGCTCTGGGGTCCTGTGGCGTTGCCTGAAGCCAAACTGGTGATCAGGGATCAGACCAGCCTCGTCCATTACTGGCAGCGCTCTGCTCAAAAATACTCTTTCGAGTACTTTGGAGAGCACTGGCAGTAAACTTATCGGACGATAAGAGGCAAGATTAGCTTAAGGTTTTCCAGGCTTAGGTATCATGACTACCTGGGCACGTTTCCATTGGGTAGGAAAGTACCCAGTTTCCAAGCTTGGGGGAGGGAGTAGTTTTAATGCGATTGCATTGATACCATCATCGCCTGGTGCCTTGTAGTTGCCCGTAGCGGCAATGTATGCGGCGGTCTCCGCTTCGGTGACCAGTGGGATAGGGTTTGCAGCTCCAGGGGGTTCAGCCAGCAGCCTGGCCGTTTCAGCTGCGTTTTCGGGAGAGCATCGGCTGAATGGTGTGAAGACATTTTCCAGGTGGTGGGCAAACGCGTTGGCCCTGTCCGCCTCGGTTCTGCACCAGCTGCCATCGGCTCTCATGACAGGTGGGATTCGTTTCGCTGGCCTCTTGATGTGTTTGGTGACTTGCCACAGGTTATGATGTGGGTCGCCCGGCGCTAGCTGTTCAACGAAGCTGTCGAGGGCCTCTTTCCTGAGGGTTGCCAGGGTGTCTTTGAGCTCCTTCGTCACCCGGTTGAGAGCGGTTTTATCTCTCGGGTTTCTGGAGAGAAACCAGACACGCCGGAGGCGCCGCTTCTCAGCTAGAAGATCGGTGACTTGGGGGCTCCAGAAGTGGACGTCTCTGCTGGTGGCTCTTGGGCGGTTAGATAACCTGGGCGCTGCATGTTCCGCTGCGTTGTGGATGTGGGTGGTCAGCTCTTGAATAGCCGCTTCGATGTCATCCGGTGTGTTCAAGGCAGGACAACTACTGGTGGCGTTGGTCAGCCAGGACTGAAATTTACCGACGTCGCTTGTTTTATAGATCAGCTTTTTGCGGGCTGGTTTTCGCATGGCTGAGGCATGGATAGACACGGCGAAAGCGCTGTGGTCAGAGACGAGGTCCTCGACTTCTCTGACTTGAATCAGGGCGGAGTCCAACCCGCCAGAGATGGCTAGGTCCAGTACGTCAGGGATCTTGAGCGGGTCGGTGGGCCAGTAGGTAGGAGCACCGGTGGCGTGGCAGTTAAGCTTCCTGGAGATGACCTGTTTGTATAATGCATGGCCCTTGGGGTTTTTGATCCTGGAGCCCCACCAGGTGTGCTTGGCATTGAAGTCCCCGCCTATCAGGAATCAAGGCCCAAGGCAGTCCAGGAGCATCCCGAAGTCGTCGTCTTTCACTATGTGCTTTGGGGGGCAATAGGCAGCAGCTATAGTGATGTCACCCATGGTGGAGTTGAGTTTGACTAGGGCACATTGCACCCAGTCTGCAACAACGGTCGGCAGTGTCTCGTAGCTGATGCTGCTACGGATGAGGATGGCCGCCCCGCCTCGGGCTCTACCGTTGGGATGGTTGGCAGCAATTAGGTCGTACCCTCGTATGGTGAGGTATGACCTGGTTTTGAAGTGAGTTTCAGATATCAGAAGGATATCGGCATGGTTGGTCTTGCAGTAGAGCTCGACCTCGGGCCTGCTACTGATCAGGCCGTTAGCGTTCCAGATGGTGATGTCTAGACCCGTTTGCATAGTGTCGTGCAGACGGTCGCAATCATCTGGGTCATCTGGTTGAGGACCTTCTCCATCATCCGCTTAAACATAGCCTCCATTCTGGCCATAGCAGCATCCAAATGGTTGTCAGTCTTGGGTTCCGGCTGTGGGGGTGGGTTCGTGTTGCCTGTCGACATCCTTGCCGCGTTGGCAAAGCTGGTGGAGGGGTCTACTTTGCTCGAGAAGGCGGGTTGTTGAGCCCTCGGGGTTAGTTGTCTGTGAGCTAGTTGGCTTTTGGCCTTCTTGTAGACCGGGCAGCCTTTGTAGGAGGCAGTGTGCGAGCCTTGGCAGTGAAGGCAGTATGCCGGTTCGCTTTCAATCTTCTCGCTATTCGCCGTGGGGTGTCCGCCGCCGCATTTCACGCATCTGTACCGCTGGGTGTGCCCAAATCCCTGGCAGCGGTAGCACTGGGGTATGTCATTGAATAGCATGGGCGGCTCTATGGTCACGACCGAGTTACACAAGCGTTTGATCTTGTAGGCCTCTTTGTTATAATTTGCCGGTTCCAGGTTTACAAAGAATATATTTAACGGTTTCTTGGTAGCCTTCTGGGTGAGGTTGTGTAGATCTCTGACCTTGTGTCCTTGGCTATTAAGGCCTGCTTTAATGTCTTCTAGTTCGGTGGAGTAGTGGAGGCCTTTGATTACTACTCGGTAGGCGCGCTCGTTGCGGGGCTGGAACGTATGGTACCTTTTATTGTTCTCGTTTAGGAACGCCTTCAGTGCGGAGAAGCTGGCCTTGTCCTGTGTCATGACTCGGACGTTGTTGTTTCTTGTCGTCTTGTACGTGACCTCGACGTCTTTGCCGAGGACGGTAGTTATGGAGGTGGTCAGGGCCTTGAAGTTTGTGACGTCCGGAATGAATATCGGGGGCGGCTTGATCACCTTCGGTTCTTCTACTCGCTTTTTTAGGGTGGGCTTCCTCGTTTTACCTGCGTCGGTTTCCATTTCCTCTACAGTGGCCAGGGGCTCCTCGTCATTGTCGTCGTCGTCGGATGATAGCGCTGCAAAGCGGTTGTATTTCTCTAGGGCCGCTCTAGCCGCTTTGCTAGTGCTTGGTCCATCAGGCAGGGTCAATGTAGCGTGGTGAGGGGATTTCCATACGGGTTTCCGTTTTATTTCGCCTGGTTCGGGTGAGCCGGAGGAGTTGTCGGAGTCGGAGCTGCTGGTAGAGGTGTTCGCCTTCTTCCGCTTGTTGTTGTTGTTTGGTTTGCTTGGCTTGCTGGGCTTGCTTGGCAGCCTAGCACGTGGAGCAGCTTGCCAGTCCATAGCGGTGGTGAAGGGAGCGAGGGGGAGAGAGCGAGTAAGCTGCCCGTATGGCAAGCTTAAACAGCTTGTGTTTGTCTGTGTAGCGATAACACGCACAAGTGAGTGCGTGTGTATGTGTGCGTGCGCCGTTGTTTTGCACACGGCACGCGAAAGTTTGTGCTGAGACTTGGTCACGCGATGGCAGCAGCCAATCACAGCGCGGCTTTGCTGATAAGCGTTGAGCTGAGTAGCGGTTGTTGTCGTTGTTGTTGTTGGCAATTTGTCTGCGTAAGCGGCGGTCCGTGAACACGTCTGCACTCGGTGAGAGCTAGATTGCTGTGCTGGGCTGTGCGTTGATGATCAGTCAGTCAGTCAGTCACTCAGTCAGAACGAACTACTTTGCACTATGGCACTATGGCTGGTGGTGAGCTGCGGTGGCGTATGATGCCGACCGTGTCATTGCTGACGATGGCCTGATGAGGCTGATGACGATGACTTGTTGAGCTACTCCAGGGGTGACCTTGGTTCCTCCTCCGACGGTTTCTGGCTCTATTCGATGCACACACTCTATGAACGATGGCTGCCACTATGGAGGCACTTCAGCAGATCACGGGTATTTTCTCGGCTCGGTCGATTACTGCCTGCCCAAGCCGCCTATTAATTACAATACGTTGTTTTAGTTATCTCAGCAGTCCAACCAACTTGCTTAATCGTGGGACAACGTGATCCGTTAGTGTTCCGCTATTGAGCGAGGCTCAGTTATTTTCCAGTCTGGGGTCAGTGCCCGGACAAATTTAAAGGGCATAGGGGAGTTGGAATCGGTAATTGAGCGAATTGGTTCAACGTAATCCATCTCGGCGTTGCCACTTTGCGACCGTGTTTTCCCGCCCAATTACCGAATGCCGATATTCGATAACGCAAAATGCACCACCACCACGCTGATTGGAGTGTTTGTTTACCTTTTACCACGAACTAGCTGCGTGCGCATTTTGTGTGCGTCTGCCGCAGTCGGCCATAATTAAAGCAGCGTCCAACGTAGGCCACACCCACGACCTTTCTCGCTGTCACTCCACGTCGTCTCGGCATGATATGGGTTACCAAAGTTGTGGTATATCTAGTCGTCGCCTCGATGCCTCAACACGTTCGTATTATTACCTCAGGTCTTTTGCATGGAATACGCCTAATCTTCTTCCTTGCAGGTGCTCTAGTTCGTACGCGTTGTTGCCGTATGCGCGAACCACTCTACTCTTTAAGAACTGCCTTGCGAACTTGGCATTGAAGGACTTCGCGAAATTACTCAATGCGAAGTTTCGCCTCCATACTTCTTGACCGGGTTCAGCCTTAAACACCCGCGCTCGCTGGTCATAGCGTTGACGGCTCCTCTCATACGCTGCGTGCAGATTTTGAGCCACCTCTTCCTGATCACAGCCAATTTATCCTTGGCCTCTAGGTTCGAGATCTCGAGATCGGACAGCGACTTCAGTTTCCTTGCCAATTTGTATGCTCTGCCATTCAGAAACATATGTTGGCCGAAAAGCGTAAAGAACGGAGTTACGCCTGTCGCGCTGTGCACTGCGTTGCGTATCGCCACTTCGACTTCGGGTAAGTATGAATCCCACTCGCGATGATCTCCTTCTAAATACGTTCTTTTCGCCGATAGCACAGTGCGATTTACCCTTTCGGCTGCGTTACTCTGCGGAGAATGCACTGGAGTACGCAGGTGCGTTATGCCGAAAGCTTCTACCATAGACTCGAATGTGTTCGATGCGAATTGCTTTCCATTGTCGGAGTGGACTGTTTCCGGCACTTCAAACTTGAAAAATACTTCGTGCACCAGGAAGTCTACCACGGCAGCTGCTGACGCCTCTCTCATTGCCTTTAAAAACACAAATTTGGAGAAATGGTCCACCACTATAAATATCCAGGCGTGTCCTTTTCTGGAGCGTGGATATTTTCCCAGAAAATCGATGTAGATCATCTGAAATGGCCGGTATGTGCACACTTCTCTTCCAATGTTCACTTGCATCCTGTGGTTTTGCGCCTTCGTTTCCTTACAGATTTCACATCGCCGTGTGTAATCGCGCACTTCTATCGACATTCCGGGCCAGTAAAACTGTCTTCGCAGCGAGTGGAGCGTCTTTGCTACGCCACCATGAGCGGCTGTTGGATCCGCGTTCGCTTGGTAAATTAGACCGGCTGTAAGTGCCTCCGGTATCCAGAGCTTCCACTCGGTGCCTTCGAGCTCATCATCCAATGTCTCCCGCATCATCCTTTTAATTATGAGGCCATCACGTGTCTTCAGATCAGGTAAGTTGTCCTTCTGGCTTTCTATTTCCCTTACCAAATCTTTATACGCCTCTCAAATTCCAGGGCGTAGTTTTTAATAAAGCGCCGATACCATCCGGCCGTTCCTAAGAAGCTGCGCAGTTCCCTCACTGTCCTTGGCAGTGGAATGCGTCTTACGGCTTCCACTCTGCTTTGATCCATCCTCAAAGTTCCTCCGCCAACGACAAATCCAAGATAATTTAAACTCTTAAAACAGAATTTGGATTTCGCCATGCCGATCGTGAGGTTCGCCTTCCTTAAGCACTCCGCCACCATCTTCAGATATTTGAGATGAGTGTCATAGTCTGCTGAGATGATGAGCAGATCATCTAAATACACGAATACGTTCGACTTTAGTGTGGCTGGGATAACCTTGTCCATTAGTCTGCACAGCTGTTGGGCCGCGTTGCACAGTCCGAATGGCATGCACCGGAATTGGTACAGTGGTCTGCCCGGCACTGTGAACGCCGTGTATGCCTTACTGACGTCATCTAGTCTGATCTGCCAGAAGGCGAATTTCAGATCCACACTTGATATATAATGTGTCTCCTCGATGCGTGACAGTATGCCTTCAATACACGGCAACGGGTAAGCATCCTTCACTGTAACGTTATTTAGCTTCCTTGCATCCAAACAGAATCTGTTTTTTCCAGGTCCGATTACTCCATGGGCTGTCACTCTCCTCGATAATGCCCAGTCGCAGCATCTTGTCGACCTCAGCCCACACGATCTCCTGTTTCGCTGGCGACAACGGATAATCCCTGTCCTTTATGGGCTCGGTGCCTTCGACCAATTGGATTCTATGTTTAAGAAGGTGAGTCTCTCCCAACCCATCCTTCTCAAACTGGAGGAACTTACTTTTCACCGCTTCTAATTGTACCCTTTGCCGTTCGCTTAGCTCCCACATTTCTGGATCAACGCTTGGCACATCTTCTCCTCTATAATGGGCAAGACTTCCATCCGCTACTGACGCCTCGGACACTTCAACCGTGTCTTCCTCCTGGTTAGCTGGTCCAACTATATCAGGCGCTAACTCAAACGTTCGCCAGAAATCGATACCCAGGTATAGCTCTTGTTGTAAATCTAGGCACATATAGAATACCACTTTTTCAACTTTATTCACATAGGTTACTTGCAGAACCAGTCGCCCTAAGATCGGTCGATCTGCTCCAGCTGGTGTCTTTACGGTGGATGCATATGGTCTCACTGGCCACCCCAATTGGTGTACCAGCTCCCTGCATCCCCGCCCTAGCAAACTCATGGATGCTCCTGTGTCTAGCAAGCCGCTCATCGTATGTCCCGACACCTGGACCTTGGCGAAGATACACTGATCTTCGGGCTCTCGGCGTCTCACGGCTTAAATGACGTGCCGTCGGACTGTCCACCTTTCTCGGACTTTTTTAATCCGTCGCATGATCATGGTCATGCCTTCCAGTTGATGCGCGTTAACGATGTGATTCCTAGCCTGCATGTAGACCCGTACCCGCTCTTCCTATGGTAGGCCAATGGTTCTATTATTAGTTTTACAACTAAATTTATTTATATCTTTATTATCTACAGGTTTTTCATGGTTTGGGATTATTGCTTCTCCGCTGTTGTTTCCAAGCGCGCCTGCCCTAGCCTCGACGCGCCCGTCTTCAAGTTTCCCGGGCAGTCTGTGCACTCTGGGCTTCACGTGTCGGCTTTCCCACAACGGTAGCAACAAATTCTTCTTTCACGAGACGTGCAGTCTCGGAACCCGTGATTGAATTGTCCACTGTTCCAGCAAACGATACGGCTGCGTGCCCTGCCAGTCGCCATGGCTTCCACGTCTTTCGCTGGGCTGTTGGCTCGCCCTGGTTGTTGGGAAATCTCCAGCTCATGCACCGCGCGGGTGGTGGCTTGTGCATAGCGCGGTTGCTGAGGGTAATTGGATCGCCCTCTTCTGTTGGCACTTCTTTCAACTTCCATGCATTCCTGTCTCAGCTCATCAATCGTGAATATATCCATTGCGTATGTATACCTGGCCACGCATTCTTTTAATCCCTTTTTGATTATCTTCACCAGCTGATGCTCTCGTAGTGGCGTTTGGAAACGGGACGCAAGCTGCCGCATGTAGTGGATATAATCATCACACGTCTCTGCTTGTTGGTGTTCGCGCTGTAGCAGCTCTTGTATTACATCATGTTCCGTTTGGTATCCTCGGAACCTTGCCAGTAATGCTGCTCGTAGCTGCTCCCAATTATCGACTCGCGCGAGTTATGCCCTTAACAGAACAACCCAAATATGTTTATTTCAATCCATCAGCCGACTCAACTCAGCGTAATGGATTGAGATCCACTTTAATGTAGTTTATTTCAATCCATCAGCCGACTCAACTCAGCGTAATGGATTGAGATCCACTTTAATGTAGATTATTTCAATCCATCAGCCGACTCAACTCAGCGTAATGGATTGAGATCCACTTTAATGTAGATTATGTTTATTTCAATCTAATGGATTGAAATCCACTAAAATAAACTATGTTAATATACAGTTTTCACACTTCTGGTCCAATCCAGTTATAAATGTCAAACCCCAATCTAGTGACACCACAAGTCCCCAAAGTTAATTAAAAATCACAGCACAGTTGCAATTAGAACCACTTAACCATTAATGTAAACAATAACAATCCAAGCCTCCACAGATTCACTCCTGCGGCTTTTAATAAACAAGAGTATTCTCGCTCCTCGAATGACGTCTTACATTCTGCGTCGTTCTAAGATTCTATGCTCTGCAGCTTCTCTGCAAGAGAGCCAAATTATAAACAAACTATTGAGCTATATATATCGGGGCCAGCCTAGGAACGGGCAGTTGTAAAATATCCCACTACATAACTAGTGCTCTTTACCTAAAAGAATTAGTACGGATTCTGTAGTGTTGCAATTCACTCATATTAATCTAACACCTCGAAAATAACCACTTCAAATAAAGTTATATCTATAAATGTAATAACCCGAAATTGAGTGTTGTATTTTTTCCAAGGGAAGATAATATAATTGGCGCAGCCGGTATAGCAAAACAAACACAATAATTGCTGTGGAAAGTTTAGTGTGAAACAAACATAACAAAGCAGTAAAGTGTCAAAATAAAAACAAAATAAAATAAAATTTAATCACGATAATTACGGCGGAAAGTTTAAATCAAACAAAACGAAGCAGTAAAGTGTATAAATTACAATATTTACGGTGGCAAATTAGTGTCAACCTAAACCAAATAGACCAATCAGCAAATAAAACCAAAAAGAAATTCAATACCATCAAATAAAATGGCGACGCCCCCAGACTTGAATATAATGCAAGAGTGCACTAACTCAAGTAATAATACAACACAACAACGCAACAGCATTGAGAGAGAAACCAGGTATCTACCGATATTTACGGGAGAGGATGGAACTCTACATGGCTTCATATCATCCGTTGACCAAGTAATGCAGGAATACGGCAACGAACCAGTCGTATTCAGCGTAATATTCAACACAAAGATTCAAGGTCAGGCAAGAACAATACTTAATATTAACCCTCCAACCGATTGGGAAACTAGTAAACTCAGGCTTCGAAGTCACTATCGTCCAAGAACTGATCAGATGGGTCTTACCAGGAAAATCAATAATTTACGGGTAACTAGTGTCAAAGACCTAGATATTAAAGTAAGATTTATTGTAGAAGAAATACCCGACTTTTCGGTATTTGAAAATAATGATAGATTAGTATATATCTTGAGTGGACTTTTAATTCAAAAAGTAAAAGAACTAGCATCTGGACCAATGGCAATTTCATTAATGAGTAAAACAACATTAATTGAGGTTCGTTCAGAACTAGCAAAATTTTTTGGGCTTAATTACGGAAATTTAAATCATAAATTTTTAATAAAGAAAAATACTAACAATGAACAAAACCCTAACCAAGGACAAAACATAAATTCAAATGGACAGAACCAATACACTGAACGACGAAATAATAATACCAGAGACAACCGACAAAACAATTACTCCAATAATAGAAACCAACAGACCGAACAAAATCAAGGTAGACAAATCCAAAATATACGAAACAATCAGAATCAGAACTATAATCAGAATTACAATCAGAACCAAAATCAAAACTATAATC
>JAWNNL010001380.1:0-16893 GCA_035045005.1 Liodrosophila aerea
CCAGTGAGGGTCCAGCCGAAAATGGTCTCCTGACCCAGCAGACTGCCGCAAATGTTGGGCTGTGAGGCCCCTAGTAGGATGGACGAGAAGAATATCCGCCCCTATGAGCACATCGATTTGTGAACTCCGATAGAATGATGGATCTTGTAGGACTGTTTGCGGAATCGTAGTAGATGGGAGATGACTAAGTGTGGTATAACGAAAGCTGCCGTGTCAATATGGAATCTTGGTTGACTAGGAGAGCCGATTTGGAAATGGCATAGTTTATGCGATTGGGCTGCGATCGTTGGACCTAATCCAGAGACTTGGGCTTGAACAGATTGGAATGGCATCTTGATTAGATTGAATAAACGCTCTGTGATGAAAGTTGCTTCGGACCCTATATCGAGTAACGCGCGAGCTGTGTATGTCACACCTAAGTGACATACATTGATGATGGCGGTGCCAAGAAGGACTCCTCGCGTGTTGGCGGTAAAATAATTTTGCACATTAGTGGATGCAGTGGACTGTATAGGAAGGGTCGAAGCTGTCGGATGGACAAGAGCATTGGACTTGGAAGCTGTATTGCTATTAGTCTGGGCGTCACCTCGATGTAGAAGTGTATGGTGGTGCCCTTTGCACGTAAAGCAATTGTGTGCACTAGTACACTCTCGGAGTTGATGTCCTCGCGAAAAGCAGTTCAAGCATAACTTCTTCCGCTTGATGGTAGCTGAACGTTCATTAACGTTCATTTGGAGAAAGCGAGGACATATACGAACTGGGTGATTTTCTTTAGAGCAGAGGTCACAATTTTGTGACTTGCTCTTGACGTCAACCTCAAAGGATTGAATTCGTCTAGGACCTGCTTGTCGTGACACAGGTTTGGATGATGTGGATTTGGAGGCCGTGGAATTTGAGGCTTGGCTATTGGACTGAACCTCTTCCACGGCATCGAGCGTAAGATATCGCTCACTAAGGAAGGTATTCATGTCTTTCCATGATGGGATGTCCGATTTATTGGACAAAGATTGCTCCCATAAGTATAAAGTAAACTTCAGGGAGCTTGGATGAACATAGAAAGACAAGCAGACAGTCCCAGTTGTCTGTTGACACTTGGGTATGTTCAAGAGCGGTGAGACACCTTTGGATAGTGCTTTGTAAATCTTTCAATGCCGCTCCTAACTCTGTGGCCACTATTGGAAGATTGACCAGGATTTTAAGCTGGCTATTGACTAATAGCCGCTTATTTTCGAATCGGTCACAAAGAGCACTCCATGCAGAAGCAAAACCGTCATTAGTTAATGGAGATTTAATGACTATTGCTTTTGCATCCTCGCTCGTTTTTGCATTTAAATGGAAAAGTTTATCAACGGGAGTGAGTGGGGGATTATTAACGTAAATAGCAGTGAATAAGTCACGGAAGGTAAGCCACTTTAAGTAATCTCCATGGAACACTTCTGTGTCGCATGGAGGGAGTCTACATCCACTACCGATCGCTGCTACTGGATTCGGTGGAGTGGATATGGGTTCTGAAATTGTTGCAGAAGCCTTAGTGGATACTACTGAATGTGCCTTAGTGGACAGAACTGATGCTGCTTTAGTGGATGGAATTGACGCTTTAGTAACCTTTGGCCTTGTGGAAGGTAAGGCTTTGCTTGAGGCTGCTAAAGAATCCCTAGTTGGAACAGTGACCTTAATTAAAGGTAGGCGTGTTTCGCTTTTTGCGCGAGGTACAATGGAATGTTCAGAAATCCTGTCTGGAATAGCCGAAGTGGATGTTCTGCGTTTAATGGGTGCTGCAGTGGAAACGGATAATCTGTATTTAGTTGACTTGATTGGCTTAGTTGGCTCTTCAATGGGCATAATATTCCCACGGACAAAAATAACACCCGAGGATTATTGGTGGAATATGATGTATTGAATGTTTGTACACGTTGTAGTAATTGCAATGGATATTAAATAAATTTTTTTTATTTATTAAAAAATGTGTTAAAATTTATTTAGAAACTGTTTACATTCAATAATAATTGGAATTTGGATGAAAAAATAAGAATGTGTCACGACTTCGTGAACGTGACTCACAAAAATATTTTTTGCTACTCTGCAGCCCTGAATTTGTGTCTGCTGCTTGGTTATCGATAACCGCAGTTCGGAATTGCAAACAATGTTTATATGTCGTAAATATTATAGGGATTCCTGAAACTGATTTTGATTTTCTTTTGATTTGCTTTTAGAAAATCAAAATCAGTTGATGGAATGACCTTTTTTGCGCACTAATTTGATTTTGATTTGCTTCTGATTTTTAGAACATCTGGCAGCCTTGTCAAACAGTGGCTCCGCCCACTTCAAGACACTGGTCCTCTTTCGCTTCAAATTTTAAAACATATTTAAAACTGATTGTCCACGGAGATCCCACTCCCCCCCGTGGTTTACTAGGGAATTGTCGGGCTTAAAGAATAGAAAATCAAGACTGTATAAAAAGTTTAAAGAGTCGGGATCTTCTCTGGACTTCTCTCGCTATGTCATTGCTCGCTCAAATTTTCTTGCCTTAAATAATCTTAAATATCATAAATACCTGAGAAGGTGTGGACTTCAGTTTCACCGCGATCCGAAACGTTTTTATGCTTTCGTAAACTCGAAACGAAAGTCATCAACATTTCCTGCTTTCGTAGTCTTTGAAGATAGTACGGCTTCTAATGATCGTGCCATTGCCGATCTTTTTGCTGACTTCTTTCAAACAACCTATTCCTCAAGAAGCTACCAGCTAGGGCAGTCCTATCCGTACCGGCTAAACGCTTCTAGTTACATTTCAAATCCTTTATTAACCGAACCCTTACTATTGGATGAACTACAGGCTCTTAAACCTGTATTTTCTCCTGGGCCTGACGGTGTACCTAGTGGTGTACTTAGACACTGTGCTCAAGTTCTATGCAAGCCATTATACAAGCTGTTTTCGTTGTCAGTTGAGTCTTGCTCTTTCCCTACCATTTGGAAAGAGTCTTTATAATTCCCCTTTATAAACAGGGAAACAGATCCCAAGCTGTAAATTATAGAGGTATATCCAAGTTGTCTGCATTCCTAAGTTCTAGAGAAACTAATCACTTCTCAACTTCAACATTTTTGTAAATCTATCATTTCACCTACTCAACATGGTTTCGTGAAAAATATATCGACAACCACTAACCTATTAGAATTTTCCTCGCTGGTCGTAAAAGGCTTTGAAAAGAAAATGCAAACGGATGTAGTTTTCACCGATTTTAGTAAAGCATTTGATTCAGTTTATCATACTTTACTTCTTCGCAAGCTTGACCAGCTTGGTTTTCCAAATAAGCTTTTGTTATGGATATTTAACTACCTTAACGGTAGAGTTCAAAAAGTGCATTTTAAGGGCTTTGTATCCAAGCCAGTCTTTGTGACTTCCGGCGTTCCCCAAGGAAGTCACCTTGGTCCCTTACTTTTAATATTATTTTTCAATGACTTGCCTAACATTATTACCTTCTCTCGGATACATATGTATTCCGATGACGTAAAGATTTGTCTGACTTTTAATGATCCTCTAGCCAGCCACAGGCTTCAATCTGACTTAAATAGACTTCATTCATAGTGTAGCATCAATATGCTAAACATGAACTGTGGCAAATGTAAAGCAATGTCGTTTTTCAGGGGCTCTCCCGTTTTATATCCATATAAACTTAATGAGTACCTTCTTGAGCGAATAGAATTAGTAAATGATCTAGGCGTTCTTTTCGACCCAAAACTTAAATTTAATAAACATATTTGTTCTGCTGTGGGCAAAGCTATGGGGGTCCTTGGATTCATAAAGAGTTGGGCAAAGGAGTTCAACGATCCCTACATTACTAAAACCTTATATATTACACTGTTACGCCCTATTTTGGAGTATGGGTCTTGTATTTGGTACCCCCAATACAAGATTCACCAGGATAGAATCGAGTCAGTGCAAAAACAATTTCTTCTCTTTGCTTTACGTAGTCTTAATTGGGACACCAACTCTCGCCTCCCCCCATATCGTAGTAGACTTCTCATTATTAACCTACCATCACTTTCTAACCGTAGAATTATGCTTAGTATAGTATTCCTACACCAACTAATCAGGGGCGAAGTTGACTCCCCTGAACTAACCAGTTACATTAGTTTTTCGATTCCGGTTAGGAATACTAGAAATTTCCTACCGTTATCTCTTCCTCGTTGCCTTACTAATTACTCTCTTCATAACCCTTTTAGAATTCTCTGTAGCCTTTATAATACACACTTTTCTATAATCTCTAGTGGAGTTATCCATTCCGCTAATGAAAGTGGCACTTCTTCAACATCTTTCTAGCCTGTAACCTCTGCATGTCAGTAGTTTGTTTTCGCGACCTACCGTCTCCCGCCCGTTATGCGGCGCGCCTCTCGGTCGGTTGGGCGGGTTGGTGGGCCACGTATGGCTTGGGTTCGCGCGTAACAAGCCCGTGCTTGGTATTGCTGGACCACTTGAACATACTCTCGTTTTGTATGTCAACGCCCAGATATATGTATAAAAAAATATCAATATATGTTGTACATAATATGGATGTACAGCGTGCCAAATTATACAGGCGAGCCAGCTGTGTGTGGAGGTATACATATGTACATACATATGTAGCTAAGTGATGTGCCGGTGTAAATAAACTAACACAATTTGTGCTATTAGTTGTTGTGCAGTGTGGATATTATTTATTTACGCAAAAAATGAGTAAGTGCGTTCGCGGATCACAAGCTCTCACGTTAATGGATGTACATATGTGCATTTATTATAAGCACATATATGTATGTATGTATGTAGGAGCAAGTGGAGTGACAACCAAAACAACATATAATACTCTGGAAGTGATAATAATAGATATGCAGTATAAATATAAAAAACGTGTATATAATAAAAATATAAATTGTTTAATAAATTGTTGCATGCATGTTGGGTTTTATTATATAATGTAATTATATTGTTTAGGTTTTAATTATAAGTAATCAAATATAGTAAGTATAGGTAAATTAATATCAAATAAGTAACGTCGTTTTGGTTGGCACGGCTTTCCAACTCTCAATCGTCTAAGCGTCTCTCGTCTTACGCGTAAACCTCTCGAACAACGACTGCCCGCCATCTCGTTGCAGCTCGCTTGTTCTCTCGCTGTTCAGTTCAAATGAACTAGATGCTCGCGTTGTTCTGTTCATTTGAACTCCTTGCTCGTCGTTGTCTAGCACTGGAGAACGACTCTGCACCTCTTATGCAAAACCATTCCCACATTCGGCCGTCCTGCATAACATTCGCCTCGAATGTGTCGTCGTCTAACAGCTTGTCATTATCGTCGTTATTAGTCATAATCATTCATATTGCCATCATCATAGTCGTCGTCATCATGGTTGTCGTTGTCATCATGGTTGTCGTTGTCATCATAGTAGTCGTTGTCATCATGGTAGTCGTTGTCATCATGGTAGTCGTTAATCCTCATCGTCGAAATGAGCGTTCCAGGGCTTGATATACTCTGCACAAGTCGACGAATTTCTGGGACCCTCTGAGTCGCCAACCTTCTGGACGTCGTAGGCATTATTGTGCTTGACTTTCACAACTTCGTATGGACCCAAAAATTTCGGCTTTAGCTTCAGTCCACTGCCAAACTGCGTGCGTTTTATAGCTACCAGGTCGCCAACGCTGTATTTTCTGGCTGCTTTACGTCTTAGGTTGTACGTCTTGTGATTCTCGTTCTGTAGTTTTAGGATTTGGGCTTTTGCTTTTGATCGTAGTTCGCTGCGAGAATCACTGAAAATAGAAATAGACTCTTTCGTAATTAACTCATGTATCAGCTGGTCGTCTTGGCATCGCATCTTAATTCCAGTTAATAGCTCGAATGGTGTGGTGTCAATACTTCTCGTAAACGTCGAGTTTAGAGCTTGCTGTACTCGATTCACATGCTTGTACCATTTCGTAGGATCATCAACGCTGAGTTTTGATAACACCGCTATTATAATGGCATTGATCCTCTCGACTTGTCCATTAACACGGGGTAATCCTGTAGTAGTTTTAATTGCTTTTATATTCTCGTCATTGCAGTACTTCAAGAAATCTTGAGACGTGAACGCGGAGCCTCTATCGGATATTATACGTGCGGGGTTCCCAAACATAATACTCTGGTTGCGTAGCTTCATAACAACCTCATTCGCTGTCGTCGATTTGGTGGGGTAAAGCCAGCAAAATTTCGTGAATCCGTCAACCACAGCTAGTATATGCTTGTATTCTTTATGCGTCGAATCCAAAGGGCCAAGAAAGTCGATGTGGTAAGTATGTAGTGGAATCTCGTCTTTCTGTAATGGATGTAAAAACCCTTCCTGCTTTCCTCTCTTTCGATTACTAAGAATGCAAGGAATGCAACACTCTATATACTTTTGAATTTTATCATCGAGATTTGCTATAGTCTCTGCATATTAGTTCCTTCGTTTTCCTAACAGCAAAATGTCCTCTATCATGAGCGCTACTTATGATCTGTCTTTGCATGTCTTTTGGGACAACAATCAATTCTGAATCGCCCACTAATTAGCCACTATCATTACCGGATAACGTGAAAGTCCATCTACATGTTTCATACGTGTACCTGAACGATGCTCAACTTTGTAGTTATACTCTTGCAATATCATCACCCATCGCGCTACTCTAGTGCAAAGATTCTGTGTTTCTAAAGTCTTTGTAAAAGCATCACAATCAGTTACTATCTTAAAAGAAATTCCAAGGAGATATACTCTAAACTTCGTAACGGCTTCTATCAGGGGTGCTACAGAAATCACTTCAGCGTCATTTCAGCTTAAAAACAATTCATCGGTGCCACAGACCCATTTTAGGCTGATTCGAAATAGCTGACTATTGAGCCAGCTATTTGACTAAATACACCTATAAAACCAAGTTGATACATGAAACATTATACCTTTTCTTAAAGGTTGTTTAATTTCTAATTAACTTACATCAAAATAATTTAACATTAAAGGTGTTAAGTTAAAAAAAACGCATTTTAGTAAAACCTTAACGAATCAGCGTGTTCTATTAGTCAAGTACTTTGAAACACCAATCAGCCGACATTTCTTTGTTGCCATCTAGTCGGTTTCGGATTTGTTGTCAGTTGTCTGCTTCCAGAGTTGCAGAGTAAAATGTTATTTGGCGCGCAATAAAATAAATGATTTTTCATCTGGTATTATTAAAGTACTACTCTATAAAATCAATTATTGATATTTTGTAATGAAAAAAGTATAAACCTATTTCTCTGCAACGTTAATATTAAGAATAATGTTAAACAAACATTAGGATAAGTTTAATCTGGGAAAAAGGCAGCCCTTATCAGGCAATTTCGGAAAGGTTTGTGAAAGGGCTAAAATTCGAAATCGCTCGGAGTTCTGTGGCACCCAGGAAATTTTTCCGCTGAATGGGTTTTTGCTGATTCACAATCAGCGCGCTATTTTGTGCACCCCTGTACTGCTAATATCTCGAGCTCGTAACTTGAATATTTTCTCTGTGCATCTGTTGTTTTCCGACTCATGAAATACACTGGGTGGAACTGACCGTCATCTGGCGATTTCTGCATTAGAGCAGCTCCAAAACCATCTATAGAAGCATCCGTGTGTACTTCGGTTTCATATTTTTGGTTATTAATAGCTAAAACCGGATTTGAAATCAAATACTTTTTAAGCGTATCAATTGATTGTTCTTCGTTTGGACCAATTACAAATTTCGTTCCGTTCTTTGTCAAGTCAGTCAAAGGTTTTGCAATAATTGCATAGTCTTGGATGAATTTCCTAAAATATCCAGTCAGACCCAAAAAACTCTGAAGTTGTTTCACAATCTGGGGAGACGGAAATTTAGAAACAGATTCGATTTTCTGTGGAGTCGGATACATCATTTTGTGCTCTATAACATGGCCTAAAAAATGAATTCGTGTTTGTAAAAAGCGACACTTTTTCAGATTTAACTCTAGCCCGTACTCCACACATGTTTGTATAACTTCTTTCAGGTTCGCAACTGCTTCTTCTTCGTTTTTCCCAGGAATAATTATGTCATCGACATAAGGTAATGCAATTCCTCGGCGCGTCAATGGTCGAAATATGGCGTTGATATGCCTTTGGAAAACTCCAGGTGAATTCGTTAAGCCAAAGGGGACTTTTTAGACCCTGTACTTTAAAAAAGTACAAAGGGTCTATTAGGTTTGTGCAAATGACATTTGTGTGTAACAGGCAGAAGGAGGCGTGGCAGACCCCATAAAGTATATATATTCTTGATCAGGACGACGAGCTGAGTCGATATAGCCCTGTCTGTCTGTCCGTCTGTCCGTCTGTCCGTCTGTCTGTCCGTCTGTCCGTCTGTCTGTATGAACACCTAGATCTCGGAAACTATAAGAGCTAGAGACTTAATTTTTTTTTGTTAGGTTCGTGTATTACATAGGCAGGTCAAGTTTATTTCAAATGTTTGAAAAGACATCCCCCTCCCCCTCAAATTTGCAAAAATGTCCTTAGTATATACAGTTTAGAGTCACTGGATTCATTTTTTGCAGGATTAAAGCCTTAGATGATTTTCATGTTTGGTGCGAGTTGCAGCCCAATCGGATAATAAACACCGGAGATATTGAACAAACAATTTTCAGTACTAGGCATTTGGCTAGGGGAGGGGGGAAGCCGCAGCGTATGCGACCACTAGGGCGTATACGTGATTTTTTATTGTGAGTATGAATTTCTGTATGAGTATTGGTTATTGTTATCATTTGCGTGTATATTTGTATATATAAGTGTATGTGTGCATGTATACACACATACATATGTTTACATGTATGTGCATGTGAGTATACACTTATAAGCAGCTGCTATTATCGACGCCCAGGGTAAATCAAAGTACAGGGTCTTCTACTGTCGGTTGAATCCGACTGTAGCTTTCCGAGTTTTTTTAAACTGATACTGTCCACTTTGGGTAACGAATGACGTATACTTCCTACTGTCTTCGGTGACTGGCACGTGAAAAAAGCCATTTTTCAAATCAATGGTACTAAATACCAACGCATCTTGCAGGCCCTCAAGCTGATCCTCGATCAGAAGCAAAGGAAAATGGTCCTTTACTACTACTTTATTTATGCGCCTAAAATCAATACAAAGTCGTGGTGTGCCATCGCTTTTCTTAACCCATCCAATTGGACTCGTAAATTCTGAGTCAGACTCCTCTATTATACCCATTTTCAGCCACTCTTCAATTTGATCGTCTATTATGATTGTTTCTGAAAATGCGAAACGTCTTGGGCGCGAAAATATGGCTGATTCATCATTTAGCACTATTTTCATTTCAATATTCGTCGTTTTTGATTTATTTGGCTTATAGTTCGCTATAAGATTACGCACTTCGTTTTTTGATTGGTCACTCATTGCTTCGTTTATATTAAACTCATCATCATTGGTAAGTAAATCAATTTTCATCATGTTCATTTCTTCACTGTTGTCTAAATGCTTAATGATATGCACTCCGTTTCGCCCAAACGATACATCTGCGTATAACAAAAGTTCTTCTCCTATCACTATTGGTATGTCCAAGCACGAATACGGAACCACTACAAATTTCATATCGAATATATCATTACCAATCAGAATTGTTTTTTTGCACTGTCCAATAGGCTTGATCTTGTTCTCCGCACGATTGCTACCTAACCCTATCAAAAACATCTGGCATTCACTCAATTTAGTGTATTTCAAGTCTTTAAAAATATCCTCACGCAGAATATTAAACTTGCTTCCCGTGTCAAATAAGGCAAAATACTTTTTATCGTCGATTAAAACTTCTTTGCCCGTTCTATCGTTATGTGGTATCAACGTACGCGTATTTGCTTTATTTTCGCCACTTGATTTTTCTGCTCGTGTACAATCTTTCGCTATGTGTCCATATTGGCTACACTTGAAACACTTTTTTCCCTTTTCTTTGCTCGTACAACTATGCGACAAGTGTCCCTTTTCACCGCAGTTGTAACAAGTGACTTCTTTCTTTTGCACTTTTGAGCCAATGTACAAATTATTTATAAGTAACCGTACTTACGACGATAGGTGACGATAAGTGACGATAGGTTTTATAAGTAACCGTACTTACGACGATAGGTGACGATAAGTGACGATAGTTGACGATAAGTCTAATTCGCGGCGGAGCCACGAAATAAAACAATGAGTTACGATATGTACTATTTATTTGTGTGCTGCAGCGATGCTGGCAGTCACTGCATAAAATTCGAACTGAGACATGGGTACAATAATTAAGTGAAACAAAGCGAAATCGCAACTTATGGTTACGAATCGCACCATAGCGGCCACGCAAATATGCTGTGTTTGCCGGCTATGCAACGACATCCGGCCAAGTGCTTATTCAGCTATCTTGACCAGTGTCATATTTCGGTCAGCGTTCTGCCGGCCGTTGACATTGGTTAACTACTCCCCCTTCAAGTCTAAGGCCGCCCTCGGCCGACCCTATCTCCGCAACGACGTCTCTCAGCTGCTTCGCAGATTTCCTTGCCGTAGTGATGCGTCGATAAGTGAGGCCGACACAGATTATAGTGCAACATAAGGCCACCACGAGGAACGCTATGCTGCACACGTTGTTCGATCCGGCAACTTCCTTAAACTTCTGGATCTCCTCCAGGTTACGTTCATTTAGACGATGAAGGTATGGGAGGCTGAGAACATCCTGGCTGGCGGTGATGTTCAGCATGGGAGAGTTGGCAATCCCGGGGACTCTGTTCTGGGCGTTGTTGTGGTTGATGAATAGAGTCCCATTGATTTTAGCGTTGCTGTTAAAGGTGACGAGGTGTGTGCCCTGCACCTTGATCTCAGTGCCGTTGTCAACTTGGACCACTGCCGAATTATCGTTGATGATTATGATGCCATCGTCCACTTCGGTGAGTGCCTCCAGATTACTCGGATGAATTTCGCAATGCGCCGTGCCCCCTGCGTGGAGTTCTTTTGCGCACGAGGTTTCTAGGGCCAGGCGGCAAAATGTGGCCCCAGGTGAAACGATGCAGCTCCGAAGATTATGTGTCTTTCCACCGCAATCGGCTATGACGTTGTCTGGGACTCTCAAAATGAAGTTTTTATGGACGACGGGGTAGATTGTAATTTTATTGCAAGAAAATTTGACTTTTGGGAATTTAATAACAAAGTGCAAAGAGTTAGTGGATTGTAGGACTTTTATGGACGAGACGGACATAAGGTCACCTATTGGTGTATTTGTGGGTTCCTCTAACCAAATTGATTTTAAGTCTGCGTGGTCTAAAATGTTTGGGCTAACAATGTTGGCCTTTGCAAGCGTGATTGCCAGCATTAAATTTTGTAACTCCATCGACAACAATATATTCCTAGCCAATAAGGTTTCGTAAAGATGGCTAGTGTCGATTTCTGACTCTTTGGTTGCTTTTAGAATTTGGTTGACTGTGGAGGTTAGTTTGTTTATCTGATCTTGGACACTAGTGTTAATATGGATCTGCCTATTGTTAGAATTTATTAATTGCATTTTTGTAAACCTAGTCTTTTCCAAATCGCTAGCATCGGGTGTACCCGCCACAACCTTTAGTATGGATCCTAGGAAATCTAAGCTTCTCGCGACCCTATGATGCGTGCCTAACTCTTGCAACATGTCTCGTAAATGCGTTCCATCTACGATCAGGAGCTTCTTCATATGAGACTGTGGGAACATGTCAACTAAGTTAACCGTTTCTTCCACAACTCGTATGTACTCCGATAGGTTCGCGAAGTGTTTGACATAAGCAAACTCCTCCCATACTAAAATTCGACCATCTATTATGGGAATATACTTGGCGCGTGAGTAGTCAGTGACATGCGCCGTAGCCAATGACAAGGAGAAGACAAGTATTATTCCGAACCTGTGGGGTGAAATATTTTTTACTTTAGTTATTTCCTTATATTTTAGAGAGGTTCCCACCACCAAAAGAAAGACTTAAAAACTTATGCCAAGGTGGCTACGGATACAATATGCCTAGTGGCTGATAAAAGCTACTGCTAACTTATAATAGCGTGCCTAGTGGCAAAAAATATAAGTGCCTAGTGGCTAAAAATGAAAATAAGGTGTCATTTGAGGTTGTCCTTGTGGACTACCCTCCCCTTAATCAGGACCGTGGTGCCCAGGTCCGCTTGCACGGCTCTTTCTTCGCATAATGGCGTTAGCTTGTTGCCCAGCCTTCGGTTGGACTTAACTAACACCTTTTCGCCCACTGCAAAGACTCTATTCCGCCGTGATGCGTTCTCTCTAGATCTGAGTGCATTTTGAGCGTCTCTGATCTTGTTCTGTATTTTGTCCAGCGGTTCATCTGAACGCGCCTGAACCACGTCAACCGGCCTCCTGTTAATAACAGAATGGATTGACTTGTTATATTCAGTTGCCGCCAACAAAATTACCTCTACTGTGTCACTCATATTCTTATCGATTTTTAGACACCTGGCGAGCTCTAGCAGAGTGCTATGAAAACGCTGTACCTGTCCGTTAGAGACACTGTGCAGCGGTGGTGCATTTGCAATGGTAACACCAAAATTGTTGATCAGCATTGCTGAGATTGTCTGCGAGTTCAATGATGGTTCATTGTCGCAATAGATTGTCTTGGCCTTTGGAAAAAAATTCATTATCTGAAGCAGTGCTGGCTTCAAATCCTCAATGGTTCTCGAAGGAATAGGCTGTACTACAGCAAATTTTGAGAACTTGTCGATGCAAGTGAGGAAAAATTTTTTGTCAGTGGAGAAGATGTCTATGTGTAACATCTCCCCCGTTTGGGAAGGGACTGGCGTTTCACCTAGCTCTTGTTTCTTAGGGTGTCTGTCGTATTTAGCCCTTCGACATACATTGCAATTGAGCGTTATCTCATTTGCAAGTTTTGTCATTTTTGGGAAATAATAGTCCGTTAGGACCTGCTTGACATTCTCTTGCGCTGCTCTGTGGGCGCGATTATGTTCGTCTGTCAAGATTTCCCTTCTTTCATTGACGTCGAAGATATCGGTGACCATCTTCTTACAATGTTGGAATTTTGTAGCTGGGAAGGCCTTGACCAGTTCGTCTTGAATCTGGGCGAGAGTGTGGAAATCGCAATGGATTGCGTTCACCACCTTAGGGTTGACTGCTGTCATTACCTCTTTAATCAAAGATTCCCAGCCTACGAAATAAAGCCCATGCCGTGTCTTCTCTCGGAACAATATAATTTTCCTTGTTAAAGGAAACTTTGCCTCCTCGATCACTATTTGATTTCTAAAGCAATTTATTGGCTTATCAGAAGTCTCGATAGTGTAAGTGGCAGAAATTTCACTGTTCACCGTTGCGGCATCAGAGTTTGGGGCGTTGTTTACAAGGGAATTCACGTTTTGCCGGGACAGTGCATCGGCTACGTGATTTTCTTTCCCGGGCTTGTAAAACAATCGTGCACCGGTCTCGTCGATCCGGGCTTTCCAGCGCTTTATCTTTGCATTGGGGTTTCCCTCCGAAACTGCAAATGTCAAAGGCTGGTGATCTGTAAAAACGTTGATCTCTTTTGCTCCGTACACATATTGACGGAGTTTCGCTAAGGCCCATACAATGGCTAAAAGTTCACGCTCGTTAGTAGCGTAATTCGCCTCTCTGTCCTTTAGCGTTCTAGAAATCATCGTGATCGGCCGCCGTTCTGTGAGAGGACTGCCGCAATGCCGTACGCTGAAGCGACGGTGGTCAGGTCGAATGGTCGCTTGTAATCTGGGTACATTAGCATGACCTCTTCTGATGCCAAAATGTTTCTAAGTTTTTCAAAAGCGTTACGCTGTTTTTCATCAAAAAACACAAGAATATTTTTGGACTTGTACTTGCTGACTGTGCCGTTCTCACCTTTTAAGATGTCGGACACTGGTTTTGCGATGGCTGCAAAATCTTTCACAAAACACCTATAATAACTAGCTAATCCTAAGAAGGACCTTACCTCGTATAGGTTCTTTGGCTCAGGGTAGTGCTGGATGGCCCTTACTTTCTCGGGGTCAGTCCTAGCTCCCTTATCGGTGACTATGAAGCCCAGGTATTCTACGCTTGTTTTGAAAAACTTAGATTTTTCTTTAGCGACCCTCATGTTTGCTTCATATAATTTTTTCAGGATCTCGTCAAAGTGCTTGACATGATCAACCTCGTTTTTCGAAAAAATTATGACGTCGTCTACGTAGACGTAGCATGTTTTGCCGATTTCTTCACGGAGCACATCGTCGATAGCTCTCTGAAAGATGCTTCCCGCGTTCTTTAAACCGAACGGGAGCCTACAAAACTCGTATTTGCCTCCATTTACAGAAAATGAGGTCTTTTCGCGATCGCGTTCCGCCAGAGTTATCTGGTGGTAGCCTGACTTCAGGTCTAGCATCGTGAAATACTTTGCTTGCCCGAGGTTTGCCAATATCATCGATATGTTTGGCATCGGGTACTTGTCGGCAATGGTTTTTGAGTTCAGTTTTCTGAAATCTATTACCATACGTTTCTTTTTGTTGCCTGACTCGTCCATACCTTTTTTATCAACAACCCATATGGGGTTATTATATGGTGATCTGGACTTCTGTATGATTTTGTCTTTAAGGAGGCTTTTCACCTCTGAATCGACAAAATCAGCTACGCCCATAGGATATGGGTATAGTTTGGAGTATATTGGCTCCTCGTTCTCCGTTCGTATGGTCGCTACAACCGAAGTATTGAACGGTAGTGCCTCTTCAGGATCAGCAAAGGCCTTATCTCTGAGCTTTATCATCTGTGTGAAGCTCGCCTTAACGCATGACGGAGGCTGTATGTCTGCAGCTGTCGTGAGATTAACGCTTACGCATTTGTGATACCGGATAGTCTCAGACTTGCAGCCTACTCTTAGTTGCTTATTTTTTAATCATAAGTCAACTCCTGCTTGAGCCAGGAGGTCATGACCTATTATACCATCGAATGTTGACAGGTTATGTAATAAAAAAATGGGGCAGTTACGCCGAAGATATGTAACAGACATTTTTCTGTCACTTTGTTGGAGCCATGGATTGAATGAATCGTGAATGGCTTTTCGACAGGGGTAACAAACTTTAATTGCTGGAAAGGCTTTATGTAGCTCTTTGCAGCGCCCGTGTCGATTAAGAACTTTTTGCTGACCCCTGCTACTCTGCGCCGGACGTACGGCAGCAGGGACTCTCCCCTAAAAAATTGACCGCATCGCGATCTGAATCTGCGTCGCTGTCTATGTCGTTAACGGCTGCAGTGGCCATCTCGTTGTATGCAGCATGCGCTTGTGCCTGCGCTTGCGCTTGCGACGTGTCGGCGGCAATGTGGTCGACTCTTTATCGCCTACCCTGCCCAGGCGTGCGCTCAGAAGCGGATCGCTTTGACGTTTGAGCGTAGTTATTAGCCGGGGGATTTGATTTAGAAAACGCCGTTTGTTGACGGAACTTGGACGAGGATGGGTCCACGTCCATTGGCTCAGGCACGTCTGAGTTGTTTGTTTTGTGCCTGGTCACCTTGCTTGTTGTTCTGTTGCTGCCTAAAATGTGGAGACTTAACCTGTTTTGGGTTGAATTTTTGGTCTTTGCCCTGAGGCTTCTGTTCTGCTCTGTGGGCTTTATCTTCTAGGCTTCTGGCAAAGCTAGCCGCGAAAGCATACCTTTCGTGGTTTGACTCGACCTCTTGCGCGAGGGCCAAAGCCGAAGGTAGGTCTTTAGGCTTTGCAGCAAACAGTACATCTGTGAGACTACGCTTGAGCCCTGATATGAAAACTCGCAACGCATCGTCGCGGAACTTTTCACGTAAGCCCTTCGCTAGGACCGGCTCGTAACACATGTTGACCTTGTTTGTCAGCAGTGTGAGCTTTTTTTCTACTTCATCATAATATTGAAGCAGCGACATGCCGCCTTGCCTCAACGTGCCTAGCTCCTGTTCAATGACATGCATTGGACGCTTGTCACTGTATGTGAAGTCGAGGCGATTTATGATCGCATCGAAATTTAAAACCGTCCCAAACGACGCAAGAACTGCATCGGCAGGGCCTCGAACCTTGCTTCTTATCATTAGTACCGCCTGGTAATGGCGTGAGCTGCCGTTATACGGTTTGAATATTTCGTAGGCAGCCAATGCTCCCTGTCTCCAAGATACATATGATTCTTGGACCCCTGCAAATTCTTGCAGGCCCTTGACGGCATCTAATGGCTCATCACAAAGTACGTCGTTTCTAATTTGCACTGCAGCGTATGTCTGCACTTCTGGCTGTGTGACACAAACTGTCGCTATCTGGCTCGACAATTCGTCGATTCTTTGTGTGAGGGCTTGATGTTGTTGCTGTCTAACTGCCTGCTCAGCTAAAGCGTTGGCGATAGCTGCCTCTACAACGACTCTAAGCTGGTCTGGATCCATCATTGCCTGAGGATTTCTGACTTTGATGACTCTATTTCTGAGAGTTCTAATATGATCTTCAGAGTCTGACTCTGAATCACTAGGGTCTTGCCTCTTGTTTCTGTAACGAGAAAACTGCGAGCTCATGGGCTCTGGTACTGACTGTATAGTCTGGGGGTCGTATTACAGTGCACAAATGCTGATGTTATAAACAAACACGCCTATTCACAAGTCAACCAAAAAAAATGTATTAAATGTACTTTTTTTTTTTATTATTTAGCCAATATGCAATTTACAAGTTACAAAAAATAAGGCTTATGCGTGGTAAGTTATGTGCAGATATAAAAACAGTTTGTCTTAGGGAACTCCACTTACATGTTTTTGTAGTTTTAAGGCAGTTATAGGCAGTTATGGTGAGGGCGTTGCTCCCGCGCTGCAGTCACTGGTTCGTTGTTTTTTTTGTTTTTGTTGTTTTTTGTTTGTTTTTTAACTCGCTCAACACTGTGTGTTGGGGTTTTATT
>JAWNNL010001381.1:0-21805 GCA_035045005.1 Liodrosophila aerea
TTTGAACTGCTTTGCTAGAGGGCACCAAATCAAAGACTGCACGAGTCCACATAATTGCTTCACGTGCAAAGGTCGCCACAACACTCTGTTGCAATCGTGGCACCTCTCCATCAGAACCCTCTACATCAGTTCCTTCCACTCAAGCTACTACAAATATACAGTCCACTTCCTCCAATGTGCAAAATTATTTCACAGCGGGCAACACGCAGGGTGTTTTGCTGGGCACAGCCATTTTTAACATCTGCTGAATCCTGGGCACCAAGTTATAAGGCACGTGCATTGTTCGATTCCATTCGGACTCCGAAGCAACGTTCATATCGGAACGAATGTTCAAACTTATCAAGCTTCCATTCCATTCAGTAACATAGCGCAAGTATCTAAAAAGGGCCTTGAATCAAGCAATTGCAGCAAGGCCTCAGAAATTATGTCATTTCCACATAGGCTCTCCTTCCAAAGCCAAGGATTCAGATTGTAACTTCAGCCTTTGTCCTAGCAAATGTTGCAGGCACTTTACCAGCCTATCCTATTTCTAAAAGTTTTATAATAGGACCTTCCAAAACTTCCTCTAGCTGACCCATCCGTTCTACAGGAGTTCGCAGATAGATGTGCTAAATTGGCGCAGATATCCTTCCATCCGTTCTGCTTGGCGGCTCCAAATCCAACATTTGCGGCTCATTACTCGGTCAAGAAACCATGTTTGGACGGATCTTAACAGGGCCAGTAACTGAGCCAAATAACTCATCCATATCATCCTTTACTACAAGGGTCAAGATCTGCTCAGAGGACCGTCTCGAAAACCTTCTCACAAAATTTTGGGAGGCTGGAGGATCTCCCATCAATGCCAGTAGAAGATTCGATTCTGCGAAGATAACTTTTACCGCACGACCCTCAGAGATGCAAATGGTAGATACATTGTATCACTTCCTTTCCGAAATCCTGAGAACATAAACTTAGGCCACTCTAGATCGATCGCACATGGTCCTCAGTTTCTAAAAAACGAAGCTGGTTTGAAAAAAGAAGCTTTCCTTTAAAAGTAGCAGATACGCTTATTCCGTGATACAGGAATACCTAGATTTAGGTCACATGAGACAAGTCTCCTCATTGATGATTCCGACAATTTCTATCTACCTCATCATGCTGTCTTCAAACCAGACAGTACAACCACGAAGATTCGCGTTGTGTTTAACGCCTCCAGTCCGACCTCAAATGGTAAAAGCTTGAACGACATTTTATATCCAGGGCCAATTCTGCAATCTGACTTAACAATGCAGATCTTAAAATGGCGTTTCTATTGTTATGCCTTTAATGCGGACATCACGAAAATGTATCGACAAATCCTAGTTGATCCCAAGCAAACGAAATTCCAAAGGATACTGTTCCGGAATAAAGACGGCGAACTCAGCGACTATGAGCTCTCCACTGTTACCTTCGGAGTTAATTGTGCTCCATTTTTGGCCATACGTGTGCTCAGACAACTTGCACAAGATGTGCAGGAGTTGTTCCCCCTTGCTAGTGACATCATATCCAATTCAATGTACGTTGATGATGTCCTTGCTGGTACCCATTCCATACCTACTGCTATTTCTGCAATAAAAGAACTTCGTTCTGCACTAGACGGTGCTGGTTTTCCTCTTAGAAAATGGACTTCTAACACAAAGCAAGTGTTAAAGGACATTCCTAAGGATCAGCTATTGTGTGAAGACTTTTTGGAGATAGAAGACGCTAGTACAGCAAAAACGTTGGGTATCCGTTGGCAAGCGAGTGATGACGTTTTTTTCTTTATGCCAGCAAATATAGCGCCATGTGCTTCCTTCACAAAAAGAGACGTTTTGTCTCAAATAGCAAAACTGTTCGACCCAGCAGGATGGCTGGCTCCATTCATAATACGAGCAAAAATTATCATGCAGGAAATCTGGCTAAAAGAACTTGGTTGGGATGAATATTTACCAACCGACCTCCTCCAAAAGTGGCAAGATTTTCTGAATAGTTATCCAGCTCTCAAGGAAATCCGGATCCCAAGGTGGGTGGATTACCATCCAAAGGCAAAAATACAATTCCATGGCTTCTGTGACGCATCCCAACGTGCTTATGGTGCATATTTATATCCGCGTGGAAAAAGATAACCAGGTTTCCGTACATCTCCTCACTGCTAAGACTAGAGTTGCGCCTGTGAAGACCGTATCCTTGCCCCGCTTAGAGTTGTGCGGCGCAGTGCTGCTCTCCGAATTGTCTTCGGCCCTCCTTCCAAAGTTTTCGGTTGGAAATTATGAGTCCTTCTATTGGACTGATTCCACAATTGTGCTAGCATGGTTGAACAAACCACCATGTAAGTGGACTACTTTCGTTGCTAACAGAGTAACCAAGATAACTCAGTCTGTCAACTCGAGCCAATGGTTTCACGTAAGATCCGAACACAATTCCGCAGATTCTGCTAGCTAGCAGAGGTGTCACCTCCTAAGATTTGGTGGGCAGCGATCTTTGGTGGCATGGACCGGAATGGTTACAACTGTCACAAGATCAATGGCCCGTTCCAACTGAGTCTCAGGAAACAGATTGTGAACAACGTCCCGTAAAGTGTAACATATCCAAGTTACCTTCAGAACCCAATCTGATCGATCGTTTCTCGGACTTGGCAAAAGCTCTCAGAGTTATCGCTTATGCGCTTTGTTTTTCCATACGGTGCAAAGGGTCAGATACTCAATTTTCCAAGGATCTCAGTAGTAGTGAAATAACTGAGGCACAAGAGCGTCTGATCGTTTATACTCAACGTCTAGAGTATTCCAAAGAGTATTCTTGTTTATTGAAAAAGCAAGCAATTTCTCTTTCTAGTTCCATCATTAATTTAAATCCGTTTCTCGATGGAGCAGGAATTATACGAGCATGTGGTCGTATGAGAGCCTCCACAACTTTATCCTATGATGAGAAACATCCAATAATCCTCCCATATTTATGCACTCTAACACGTCTCATTGTACGTTTCACTCACCGTATTTCGCTCCATGGAGGAAACCAATTAATGATACGCCTAATCCGCTCCAGGTATTGGATTCCCAAACTCCGGAATCCTGTAAAAACGACTATTAATTTCTGTCGAGTTTGCGTAGTTTATCGAAAGCGATTGCAAACCCAGCTTATGGCCGATTTGCCAAAGGAAAGGACAACTTTCTCACGACCATTCACTCATACGGGAGTTGATTTCGCTGGACCTTTCGAAATTAAAAACTACACCGGTCGAGCATGCCTCATCACAAAGGGATATGTGTGTGTTTTCGTGTGTTTTAGCACGAAAGCAATCCATTTAGAAGCAACCTCTGATCTAACGACCGAAAAATTCCTTGCGGCATTTGCCCGTTTCGTGTCTAGACGGGGTTGCCCTCAACAAATGTTTTCAGACAATGGGAAAACATTTGTAGGAGCCTCAAAATGCATTTCCCGTGATTTCCTGGCAACAGCACAAACAAAATTAATTTCAACGTACTCCCACCACAATTTGAAATGGCGCTTTAATCCTCCTAACGCACCTCACATGGGAGGCTTGTGGGAAGCCGGAGTAAAAAGCTTCAAAACGCTCTTTTATAAGTCCACATCTACGTTGAAATATACTTTCGAAGAATTGTCCACCCTCCTAGCCAAAATCGAAGCTTGCTTGAACTCAAGACCAATTTCGCCCATGTCAGAGGATCCTGCAGATCTACTAGCCTTAAGTCCTGGCCACTTCCTTGTTGGCGGACCTCTGATATCCGTGGCAGAGCCTGAGATTGGAGAAAATGCAGAGTCTATTCTTAATCGATGGCAACGTCTTAAAGCTTTAAATCAGTAGTTTTGTTTCCGCTGGAAAGATGAATATCTTAAAGAGCTGCACAAACGCAACAAATGGCAACTCCCAGCGAGAAACCTCCAAGCTGGCGACATGGTTGTCATTAAAGAAGACAACATTCCATTGAATGAATGGCGCCTAGGCAGAATTGAGCAAACCTTTCCGGGTTCAGATAATTTGGTCCGCGTTGTAGATATCCTGACTACTCGTGGTACCATAAGACGTCCAGTAGCCAAGCTCATTCTGCTTCCTACGGAATCTGTCCAAAAATCAGATTAACATACATGTTATTTGTTGTTCCAAGCGCTACTTATCCAATACTAATTTCAACTTGTTCTTTCTTTTCAAGAATGACTCCACGTCCACGTCCACAGCAGAAGAAGAAGACAACTCCCAGGGGAGTAAACGGCTACCGATGTCGTGTATGCCGCGGCGTTCATGCGCTCAAAAAATGTCAGCGCTTTCTACGGCTCAGCGCTGAACAGCGCCTCCGGGCAGTATTAATTAACAAATACTGCCCCAACTGCTTGGCACATGAGCATTCCAAGGACTCGTGTCGGAGCGGCGATAAATGCCGCTTATGCAAGAAGGACCACCATACACTCGTCCATCTGAATGAACAATCGCCATCCTCATCCTCATCCACGCCACGCTCCCCGCGACCTGTATCGCGATCACCACCAGCTGAACCACGAAATCGGTCCAGTGCATCCAAAACGACGCTCACCTCGCTCCTGCAAACGCAGTCCACGATTGTCCTTCCCACGGCAATCATCAAAATCCAAACGCAGAGCAAGACCTTCGATACTCGTGCACTCATTGATCCGTGCAGGCCTTCAAGTCGCATCAACGCATCCTTCGCAAAGGCCCTCGGGCTATCCGTGACTCGCGTTGGTGCAGAAGGTGCTTGCACTGCAAATATCCTTTCTAAATCTAACAGTAAGATTAAACTGGAAGTGGTTTTACTCGCAGATCCGGAGTTCAACATGAGAACACCGGCAAAACTCATAAGTGAGCAGGTGAAGAGCGAGTTCTCATTGATTGCGCTGGCGGTTGAGCAGTTTTATCGGCCAGGCAGGGTGTCGGTCATTCTCGGTGCCGACATATACCCAAGGATCATCCTGCAAGGACTGATCCCGAGTCATAACGGGCTACCAATCGCACAAAACACTGTGTTTGGCTGGGTCCTCTCCGGGTCATGTGCACATTGATGTGGAAGTTGGCGAGCCCCCCTTTGAGAGCATCCTTTGCAATAGTATTGCAAGGGGGGGAGGATGTTTATGTAGAACAGCATAAACCCAATATTGGCAAGTGCCAAAAAGTATGCAGCGAGGAGAATGGAGAGAGAGAGAATGGAATTCACCACAGATTTAGCATAACTTAGACATAAGCAAAATATTGTACTAATCAGTTGAATATACACGCTTGAAGAAACAAGACGCACAGTCTAATTATTACAACAACAACCATTTCAACAACAACCACTACAACAACAACACCTATACCTACTTCTGGAAATTTCTGGAGAAAAGGCTGCGGCACACCCCCACGAACACATATGTACAGCAGTACTTACATATGTACAGCAGTACATACATATGTACAGCATACATACATATGTACAGCAGTATATACATATGTACAGCATACATACATATGTACAGCAGTACATACATATGTACAGCAGTACTTACATATGTAAAGCAGTACTTACATATGTACAGCATATACATATGAGGCTGTAAAAGAAATATAACTTGAAATAAAACTAAATTATTTTTAGTTAATAATTTTTATTGTTTTATGTTATACAAATTTTTAATGTCCAATTGCATTTTGGTTATGTTGCTCTGCATTTTGGAAATTTTTTTGTTTTGAGCATTAATTATTTTTAAAAATTGTTGCTCCTTTTGTTGTTGCGAATGCTTTCTCTTGCGAAGCTGCAGGGGCTGCAGTGGCAGCTGTCGCTGCTGTGGCTGCTGTGGCGGCTGTGGCTCCTGTGGATGCAGTGGCAGCTGTGCCTGCAGTGGCAGCTGTAGCTGCTGTGGCTCCTGTGGAGGCTGTGGCTCCTGTGGACGCTGTGGCTCCTGTGGAGGCTGTGGCTCGTGTGGACGCTGTGGCTCCTGTGGAGGCTGTAGCTCCTGTGGCTGCTGTGGCTCCTCCTGTTGCTGTTTGTTCAACATCGTCACAGTAAATGACGTTTTTCGACGCCATTTCTTATGTGTGTGATATACGTTCACACACATACTAACTTATGTGAACAGTTATATATGATCAATATTTCTCTCTCTTTTTCTCTCATGGCTAACGTACAAATTTTGTTTGTACCGTTATATTCGATCATATTTCTGTCTCTGTTTCTCTCTTCGCCAACGCACGGTTGCTGAGTATAAAATCAAAGCGCCAAATTTAAAAAAAAAATGCACGGTTGCTTTCAATAAAATCGAGGCGCCAAATTTGAAAAAAAGAAAACAATCTTATATATTCTTAAATTGAATAAAAATACAAATTCTCAAAACAATAAATATTTAAAATAAAGAATTGAAATATAAAAAATTAAAAATCAAACGTTCACCAAAAACTAATAAAAACACCAACATACTATATTTAAGCAAAAACAAAGAGAAAAAGTAATACTAAAAATTGAAAAAAAAAACACAACTGGTACTTATTTTGGCTACCGGGGTTGTAGAAGTGTTTTTCGAATTTAGTTTCCTTTGTTGTTGCTGCTTGTGCCATCGCACAACAAAAAAACACCACTTTTATTACAAATCCGCTCATTGTGGCAACTATGTAAAGTACGCGCAATTTTAAACGAATCTGGCAGCATATCGATAGCAAACATATCGATATTAAAATAATTTCACAAAAATGAGAAATAATATGTTTAATTAGTTTAGTATATTTAATGTTTAATATATTTCAAAATATTGGCTATAGCAATACCCATACATATACCGATGAACGCATATGCAAATGTATATGTAAGTACGTATACACACGCCCTAACAGAACTCACACATACATGCATACCCGCATTCGCTAGGCTACACGTACACAGCTCAGTTGGCATGCGAGCATTGTTTTGGTTTGCCCCCTTCCCTATACCAATTAATTGAATTTCGAATAACTCCATTGTTTATTGTCCAATCAAGCTGAAATTTTCAGAATAGACTTAGGTAGCTCAATAGCTACTTATATATTAAGCCCCAAGTTTTTATCTTTAAAATTGTGGCTACAGTTGCTCTTCGCTGTGGGAAGGGGGAGGGGGTTTGCAGATATCAGCGCTTAACGTGCGTCTAAGGGTCATAAGCAATCATTCTGCGAAAAAATTAGGTCGCTATATCTTACCGTTTGGGCTGTGCGTTGATGATCAGTCACTCAGTCATATATATAGATAATAATAATATTGAAATGTAACTGATTTTTCTCATATATATTATTTCAATAAAACTTTTCATTCAACATAAATATTTTGTTACTTTTATTTATATATATTCATTTATTTTTATTTGTTTAAAATATATCTGAAATTGTAAGAATTAACTGAAATAAAAACTAAACCATCCATACATTCCCAATAATAATTCCGTTTGTTTTATTTATTTATATTTATATATTTATTTTTGTTTATTTAAAATATAGCTGAAATAACTGAATAAAAAAGAAAAAAAATCCCACCCATTGCCAATAAAAAATTTCGAATGTTTTTCTGTTAAATTACAACTTTTTATTTTGTTAGTTTAATAGTTGGGAAAAAGTTGTTTACATTTTACAACTTTTTCTTGAAATGTGACACAACACCGAGCTGCGATATTTAAACCTCTTTTTACAGAGGTTACACTCCTCCGGTTGTTCTGCGCTGTGTACTCGGCGATGGATCACCGACTCCTTTATCGTACGCGATACTTTTCCGCAGTTTAGGCACGTTCTTTGACACTCTTCGCTTTCGGTTTTTGGCATAGTCAGCAGGAAGTCTTCTGTTAGGAGCGCGTCTAGGAGCGCATCAATCTGGTCGTCGTCCATTCCCATGAAGCCTCCATTTTGGGTCTCACATAATTGTTGTGGTGGTGCCATGTTAATTTTATTTTTTTTAAATTAATATTTGAAGCACGTCTTCTCTTTATATGAGCCAAATTTTGTGATGGTATAGTTGACTAGATGCTGTCCCTTTATATACCCATAGGCTGTAATAAGCCCATATCGAGTAAACAAAGAAACAAACGATTCTTTGTAGGGTTTGCAGTAGAAGGGCTCAACGCCATGCTATGACAATTCTGCTGGGCGCCATGCTATGATACGATAAAAATTGAAAGAATAGGAAGTATATGAATTGTGTTCGACGCCATGCATTGACACGTTAACTAGGGTTCAGAATATTGTTAAAAAATTCAAAGAATATTCACGGTCACTGCTGAAGACAATGATCGAAGTGTGTCCTGTTGTTAATGTAGGTGGCCTAACCTTTTCGCTTGCACCTTTCATATTTATTATTTGAGTCAAGTACGTGCAATTGTCGGTGGTTGATTCCTTTTCACTGATAATTTTCACACTGGCGCACATTGCCATATTTTGCTATTGTATTCGAATTCGGGGTGGTGCATTGCAAGGACACTTTTACTGTGAACCCTTATGAAACACACAAAAGAACGCGCCTAGACGGAGCCTGCTGGAATTCGAGTTAAAGGTCAACCATTTCCCTTTTTTATTGCGAGACGGGTGACGCACACACGAAGGTCAACCATTTCCCTTTTTTACTGCGAGACGGATGACGATCACACATCCTTTTCCACTTTACCTGCTTTTGCAGGTGCATTAAGAATAGAAAAGGGGTGGGTGAAGGGCGGAGACAAAATCTCAGGAAATGGCGAGGGGTTACAATAACATGAGATGATTATCAACTATAGCGGATTGCAGATATCACTTTCCAATCATTTTACTCAATTATAGACTCGAGAAAATTAAGATGATCATTCATGTCCAAATAACAAGCCAGTCACGTATACAAAGGTGCACGATCACCCCTACACCTACACATAAAAACAACCCCACCCTAATTATTAATCACAGTCACGTGCCTACACAATAGACCCTTCCCGGAAACAAAACAATTTACACAGGTGCATGATCGCACCCCTACATTTATCACACCCCAAAGCCATTAATTGTTAATTTATTATTGACACCTGTCATCAAAAATCAATTAAATCTTAATTTATGACCGTGAAATTCCAAGCAATAAATTATCCAGATGTAACCTTTTCCTACTACTAAGTACCATTCGTCGTCTATGCTATACTCCAATATCCTATGCATACTACATAAAGTGTGCATTTGATGATAGTTTAGAGAGATTTGTTATGCAAACTAGTACAAGTGCAAGTTCAGATTTCATAACATCGTTAATTAACGATTTAAGTACTATATATAATACATATTATGCTAGAATAGTTTCCATACAAATGAGTCAGCAAGATGAGTTAATTTTTTCAAATGCAATCAGTTGTCATATATGTGGGGGTGAGTTATCTATGGATAGGGTGAGGGATCATTGTCACTTCACAGGTAAATTTATGGGTGCTGCACACAATTCATGTAATTTAAAATTCAAAATTGCTAAATTTATCCCCGTTTACTTCCACAATTTCTCTGGGTACGATTCTCATCTGTTTATAAAAGAATTAGCTAACGTACCTGGTGAAATTAAAGTCATACCCCTTAATAAAGAGCAATATATTTCTGTATCTAAAATAATTCAACTTGATCACAACGAGACTAACAAGACTTTAGAAATTAGATTTCTAGACTCATTTAGATTTATGTCATCTGCTCTTGCCACTTTAGCAGGTAATCTTGACGATGAGCAGATGAAATCAGTTAAAGCAAATTTCGTAAATGAAAATCAGTTTAAGCTTATGCGTAGAAAAGGTGTATTTCCCTATGAGTATTTAAATTCAGTTGAAAGGTTATATGAAACATCTCTACCACCAAGAGAACAGTTTTATAGCTTGTTAAATGACACTGAATTTACAGAAGAAAACTATACCCACGCCCGCAATGTTTGGAATGAATTCCAATGCTCAAATTTAAAAGATTATCTAGAGTTATATTTAAAAACTGATGCTTTATTGCTAGTTGACATATTAGAAAATTTTCGCTCAATTTGTATCAAAATATACACTCTCGACCCAGCACATTTTTATACTACCCCCGGATTAGCTTGGGATGCTATGTTAAAAAGCACTAAAATAGAGTTAGAATTAATAACTGACAAAGATCTCTATAGATTTATTCACAATGGTATTCGTGGTGGCTTAGTGCAATGTAGTAAACGATATACAAGGGCAAATAATCAATATCTAAGCACATTCGATTCATCTAAAGAATCAACATTTCTAATGTACTTAGATGCTAATAATTTGTATGGTTAGGCAATGTCTGAACCACTACCATACGGGGGTTTTGAATGAGTTTTAGGAGATAATTTAAAAAATATTAATGTTGAAAGCATCCCCATCAATTCGGAGTATGGATATATTTTTGAAGTAGATTTAGAATATCCATATAATATTCATAATAAGCATAATGATCTCCCATTTTGTCCGAACAATAGACTGCCCACACAATCTGTTACAGTTAAAAAACTTATAGCTGACCTCAGTTGTGACGCAGCATAATGCGCCACCCATATATATAAGATTTACAATAAGCATCTAGTTTAGTTAGTATATAATTAGCACATAAGAGAACAGATAATGAAACATAAGCAATAATAAATTAAGAGAACCAAAACCACACACACGCAGAGATCACAACGAAAAGCAGCAGAGTTCAAACAAAACAACAACAAAATGCTCTGAGCGGGCATAACGGCTGTTTGAACCAACAATGTGCAAGCGATAAACAAACGGTAGCGAAAACGTTTGCACTGCGGCGAACAACAACAACAGTGCCGTAATAGAAGTTCTGTGCACGCCAAGTAGGCAGCGACGTCAGCAGAGGATAACGAAAGACGAAAACTGAGAGAGAGAGAGAGAGCGAGCCTCAGAGAGCATAACCATCGTTGCAGCGTTACAACAACAAAAGCTTTAACCCTCTAAGCCCCAAGAGTGCCTTGAGGCACTCATTACATTATTTACAATTTTAAAAATAATAAACGCTATTTCTACGTTTAAATATTTTTTAGCCGTTAAGAATAGATGCTCAATTATGTATAGAAGCTTTGAAAGCTCTCAGAAGCTTTTAACGGTACTTTTTGTTTATACTTGCACAGAACATGTGTTTCGCCGCGTGTGAAATTTGAGCTGCAGTGAAGTGGGATTTCTTTTGAATATAAAAGTTAAAATATAAAACTAAACCAAACCATTAATTTTTTACTGAGAGGTAAGTTAATTTAGTATTAAAATAATATTACAGATATGCAAATATGTAATTGGTATGCATTGTATCAGTGAAATAGTGATAAGTGCCTTGAGGCATCTTTGGGGCAGTAAGCAAACTTTTGTTCCAAGTAGCTATTTCACAATTATTTGCAATCTGCAGTGGTTTAAAGAGGTTTTTCTTAATAAAAATTCTTAAATTAGAAAATATGGCAAATCGAAAGCGCTTCAAGTTATCCGACTTGACAGATGGTCAGTTAATGGAATTATTTGAGTCAGTCCCGTCAGATGAGGAGGTCTCAAATATTTCTAGTGACGACGAGGACAATGATTTAAATGTGGTGGAAGCTCTAAACGCTGCATTAGAGGAAGCCGATTCTGTCTCTTTTATAGTTGGCAATAAGGAAAATGTTTTAAATAGTGCCCAGGATCCTAAGTCTACTGGAAAGGCTACAAAACGTCCTCGATCGCCATTGCCAACTATAGAAGATTCGGGATGCGAATATTTACCAAATTCTGGAGGATTTAATGCTGCTGGTAAACAAATATAACTGAGATTTTTTATATAAGTGATTAATAATTTATATATGGGTAGGTCTTGAATCGATTACAAAGGAACCCACTAAGATTCTCTGGAGGGAGCAATCGATGCAGTTGCATGTAAACTGTATAGCCTTTCGAGGAGATTCCTCGCTTACAGAAGAAATTAAGGGGCTGGAAACTCCATTTGAGATATTTTGCTACTTTTTTGATGGAGAAATTATGAAAATGATTGTCGAGGACACAATGCGCGCAGCTTTAACTGACAACATTTCAAATAATTTCAAAATTACCATCGATGACATTCATCATTACATCGGCATTCTAATTTACATGTCGATTTACCGCTATCCGAATTTGAGGAGTTATTGGGGACAAAATGCGTTCGGACCCATTCAAAATTGCATGACCCGACACAGATTTGAGACAATTAAAAATTATTTCTCTCTGTGTGATGAGAGTGGGGTATCAAACTATTTGTACTATGCGATTCGTTTGGCTACGCATACCGCTTTGAAGTATACAGCGGTGCAGGAGATAATGTGATCTTGCCTGGTCACCCAGATCTTGGTGCTTCGGCTAACATTGTTGTCCGTCTGACACAAAGCGTTCAAAGTTTTAAAAATCATATTATTTACTTTGACAATTTTTATACCTCACTGCCTCTGATGGTGTATCTACGTGCGAAAGGTATTTACAGTCTTGGCACGATTCGAGCAAATCGTATCCCCAATTGTAAGTTACCGAACGAAGGGACCATCAACAAATTGCCAAGAGGTTCTATGATTGAGTACGTAGGTTGCTCATATGGAATTGAACTAACAAATGTTCTGTGGAAAGACAGCAAAGCCGTTCGTTTCTTGTCATCATATGTGGGTGTTAAACCATTTGCAAGGAAGGATCCGCGTCAAGGAACATCAAAAATTCCACGGTTCGACAGAAAATCTAAAAAATACGTTGAAATTGATTGCCCCCAAATTGTTAAGGAGTATAATGCTCACATGGGCGGCGTAGACCTTATGGATGGTTTAATGGGCCGTTACCATATTAGAGCCAAAACTCGGGATGCCGCAACTCGAATTTTTTATCATTTAATTGATATGGCAGTAACGAACTCTTATATATTATACAGACGTATACAAATGGCGAACGAGGCGAACAAGGAAAAAATGTTGGAGCTCCCAGATTTTAGAGAAGCGGTGGCCGCAGGTATGGTAACATACAAATGCAAAAATTTACCAGGTCGTCCATCTACATATAGATCGCCGTGCTCTCAGCTAGTGCGAGCTATAAACTCACCATCCTCTCGGATAGAGCAAACAGCACAGTCTCCACTGTCTCACCGATCACCACAGCTTGGCCTTAAACAAGGAAAAAAATCAAAGCACCCTATATCAAGCTTGCGTTTTGATCAGGTAAACCATTTTCCTCATTGGTTGGAGCGAGAGAGTGGAAAACGTCGTTGCAAATTATGCAAAACATCACAAACACAATGCATTTGCCCTAAATGCAACTTACATTTATGTTGCACATCTAATAAAAACTGTTTCTTAGAGTATCATACCAAAAAATAAAATTTGCCATGGCAAAACAAAATTGATTCTTTTTACTCTCAAGTGCCTAAGGGTGCCTTGAGGCACCTATTCAGTTTTTCTCACCTTACAGGTAAAAAAGGTTCTACGTTCTTTTTAATAGCATTTTTGAGTTAAGAAGGCACAAATCAATTTAGAAAAAATTATTTCATTTAATTTCTTGCGTTATTGTGGAAAGTGGCATTAGAGGGTTAAGCAGGAGTTATGGTTGTGGGCGAGTGGCAGTTGTGGTATTGTCAATCAAGAGGCGGGTTATAGGTGAGTCGCAGTGGTGGTGCTGTCGATCAGGAGGTGATGGTCCTTGGTATTGGTTTATGTGGGGTTTTTAGTTGTAAGTTCGAAAATGAATAAACGTTGTGTTTCGTTCAAGTGCAGAAATAAGAGTGTTTTATTTATTGAATCTTTGTTGGCATGAAGCCCTTAGCTTAGAGTACAATCAATGCTTAAGTCTACAATAGTGCTGACGCTGCCCACACAAATACTTTATTGCTGATCGCAGTGTCAGCATTTGCCCGGATGTCGAGACAAAACAATGTATTGACCCAAATGTTTGTTCGTTCTCTTCCTGGTTCAGCGGACTGCAAGTCGCGGAGGCTTGGCGGGTGGAGAGAAGGCTGGGTCGATTGTAACTCAGGCGCTCAGCAGAATTTAGACAAAACAACAACAAAATGCTCTAAGCGGGCGTAACGGCTGTTCGAAACAACAATGTGCAAGCGATAAACAAACGGTAGCGAAACGTTTGCACTGCGGCGAGCAACAACAACGGTGCCGTAATAGAAGTTGCTAGAGTATCTGTTCGCGCCAAGTAGAAGACAGGCAGCGACGCCGGCAGAGGATAACGAAAGCGAGAGGCTGCATGACAGGCAGAGGGTAAAAACTCTGGACAGTCGCCCAAAGATCATCGCTTGACCCAGGTTAAACTCTAAGTGAAAGTAATTTCAAATCAAACAGTGAGAATACTCTGTGCAAGTTTTACAGCAAAGTCTGGTGAGTCTAGGAGGCTAGTTTAGAAAAGTGATATATGAACTTGCGGTTCAGTTTAAATAAGAAGGCTTTGATATAAATAAAATAAAAGCTAAATAATTGAATTGAAACCAAAACCAAACGCATTTGGCAAATATTTATTTAACTCGGCAAAACCAACTGTGGTACACAGGCACGGTCAAAGTGGAGCAGTACAACAGAGGATAACTGCAACAAAAATATAGAAGGACTTAAAGTGATCTACATCCACGCTATACAAATATCGGTACGGTTACGTCTTTCGAAGTGATAGTGGCTGCGGTTAATACCCTCACTAAAGCTAAGTACTAGTGTTAGTGGTTTATACCCGCACTAGGACTCGGTACGGTTACGTTCCCTTTCGAAGCGATAGTGGCTATGGTTAATACCTGTACTAAAGCTAAGTACTAGTGTCAGTGGTTTATACCCGCATTAGAACTCGGTACGGTTACGCCCCCCCCTTTTCGAAGCGATAGTGGCTGTGGTTTATACCCGCACTAAAGCTAAGTGCTAGTGTCAGTGGTTTATACCCGCATTAGGACTCGGTACGGTTACGCCTTTCGAAGCGATAGTGGCTGTGGTTAATACCCGCGCTAAAGCTTAGTACTAGTGTTTGTGGTTTATACCCGCACTAGGACTCGGTACGGTTACGCTCCCTTTCGAAGCGATAGTGGCTGTGTTTTATACCCTCACTAAAGCTAAGTGCTAGTGTTTGTGGTTTTACCCGCACTAGGACTCGGTACGGTTACGCTCCCTTTCGAAGCGATAGTGGCTGTGGTTTATACCCGCACTAAAGCTAAGTGCTAGTGTCAGTAGTTTATACCCGCATTAGGACTCGGTACGGTTACGCCTTTCGAAGCGATAGTGGCTGTGGTTAATACCCGCACTAAAGCTAAGTGCTAGTGTCAGTGGTTTATACCCGCATTAGAACTCGGTACGGTTACGCTCCCTTTCGAAGCGATAGTGGCTGTGGTTTATACCCACACTAAAGCTAAGTGCTAGTGTCAGTGGTTTATACCCGCATTAGAACTCGGTACGGTTACGCTCCCTTTCGAAGCGATAGTGGCTGTGGTTTATACCCGCACTAAAGCTAAGTGCTAGTGTCAGTGGTTTATACCCGCATTAGGACTCGGTACGGTTACGCCTTTCGAAGCGATAGTGGCTGTGGTTAATACCCGCGCTAAAGCTTAGTACTAGTGTTTGTGGTTTATACCCGCACTAGGACTCGGTACGGTTACGCCCCCCCCCCCCCACTAAAAAAAAACCCACCATGGGAGTACAGTGGATTTCTTTTCGACGCAAACATGAACTACAGAGCATATTACGAGAGTTTGGCGTGGACGATGGCGGTACGGTGGAAGAACTGCGACATCGTCTTACTTCTTTTACAAGGCAACCAGACCTGTCAAAAGAAATTTTGCAACGTTTAAGCGAATTGGAGACGCTATTTGGCAATGCAACGACGACTGACGCTCGACCGCTCAGTCCAGCAATCCGACCAATCTCACCTACGCTGGAGCATAGCGAAATCAACAGAAAGTTGAATACCCTTCCAGAGGTAAACCCATCAACAAGTGGGACCACAAACATAACCCCGATCCCCAGCGATAATTTGGAGCAACCATCACTGAAAAGAGAACTACCGACAGTCTCTTCAGACAAGACGAAACTGTCAGTCCCGGCATTACACCATGGAATCTTCAGTGTCGACCCAGATCGGCTGGCAAATGGTGTGGACCAACAACCTAACGCCCAGCATGATTTCTCCCACCTGCTTGCGCTTGCCTTCCCTTAACCTTGTGGACCGATTACGCAAATGGGGTGTAGCATATGATGGTACCTCGGATCCCCTGCAATTTATTGAGTATGTGGAACAGGAGGCCAGTACATACCAAGTAGAAATCCAGCAAATGTCACACGCCATCTCCGGGTTATTCGCGGGGCGTGCTGAAAATTGGTTTCGAGTTAGCCAACTGCGCGGAGCTGCATGGACAACGTTTAGACAGGAATTTCTGGAGTTCTTTTTACCACCCAGATACTTCCAAAGACTACAAGATGAGATCCGGATGCGCTTTCAAAAATCCGGAGAGCCTTTTAAAGACTATCTCATCGACCTACGGATGATGATGCGCCGAGCCAAGTTCACCGATCTACAGGAACTAGAGCGATTGTATGATAACATGTTGCCGGAATACCAGTTGTTCACCCGGCGTCACGATTTCTCTACACTCCCACAATTGACGAACTTGGTAGTCAATTATGAGACGGTACGAGAACGAGGAATGGTTTCCCAAGCCATGCCACCACCATCATTTTTCCCAACGCATCCAGCCCTTATGCCAGCAATCACCGATGTTGTGCCGGCTTTGATGGAAACACGAACACGTCCATTTAATCGAGCACAAAACAAGACCCACACCACAAATACGAACGAGGCCCATATTGTTGATGCACGTCGGGCTTGCAGGAGATGCGGACAACTCGGGCATTTCAGCAGGGAATGTAGTAATACACAGATACTATTTTGCTGGGAATGCGGACGTCGTGGAATACGCACTCTTGACTGTTGTATGTCTACAAATTCGGGAAACGAGACACGTGCTCAGTCGTCTGGGGAACGGCCGGGGAACACGCAAACTCAGTAAGAGAATCCCCGTTGTGGATGGAAAATGGGAGGTTGTTGGCCAACATCATGCTGGAAGATACTACTTGTGTAGCTACTCTGGACACAGGAGCTACTCGTTGTTTTCTAAGCGAAAGTCTAGCCCATCGACTTGTTACCGAACACAATAAGCGGGAAGTACGCACAAGCATCCGCTTAGCGGACGGTTCCCGAAAAGATATAACTCAATCCTTAATATTACGCACCAAATTGGGAAACGACGTCGTTTCTCTACCATTTCTGGTGCTACCGACGACGCTGGATGACGTAATATTGGGCATAGACTTCCTGATCGCCATAGGAACGGGAATAAACTGCGGAAACTCCCAGATACAATTGGGAAACAAGGACACGAGAAACACCCAAGCTACCGTGGCTACTGCAACTGAAGAAGAACAAATAGCAAGTTTTCTGGAAGAGGAACTAACCAAATTCGATGAGTTACAGGGAGTTTCCCATATAGCGGAGCACACGATCACTATGCGGGACGATCGCCCCATCAAACAACGCTACTACCCCAGAAATCCAGCTATGCAAAAGATCATCGATGACCAGGTGGACGAACTACTTCGAGACGGCCGTATAGAACCATCAAAGAGCCCCCATAGTGCCCCAATCGTACTAGTTGGAAAGAAAACAGGTGATGTGAGGATGTGCATAGATTACCGGCAATTAAATGCTCATTCAGTCCCAGACGCTTACCCTTTACCCCGGATCCATCATATACTGGAACGGTTGCGAAATGCTAAGTATATTTCCACTTTGGATCTTAAAAATGGATATTGGCAAATCCCTATGGCAACAGGGAGTCGAGAATACACAGCGTTTACTGTACCCGGACGCGGATTGTTTCACTGGAAAGTAATGCCTTTTGGACTCCACTCAGCACCCGCCACTTTCCAAAGAGCTCTGGACAGCGTTATAGGACCCGCAATGGAACCCAACGCGTTCGCATACTTGGACGATATAATAGTTGTCGGAAGGTCATTGGAAGAACACGCAAACAACCTCCGAGAGGTACTTAGGAGGTTACGGAAAGCTAAATTACGGCTGAACCGAGATAAATGCAGTTTCTTCAAGAAGAGCATCACCTACCTGGGACATGTCATTAGCGAGTCAGGTATTCACACAGACCCGGAGAAGATCGCCGCCATCCAGGAACTACAACCGCCAACTAATGCCAAGGAAGTCCGCCGTTGTCTAGGCATCGCTTCATGGTACCGCCGTTTTGTCCCCAATTACGCAAACATCGTACAACCAATGTCCACATTGCTGAGAAAAACAAAGAAATGGGAATGGGGAGACGAACAACAAGAGGCATTTGAAACACTCAAGGCACGATTGACGGAGGCACCCGTGCTTGCTTGCCCCGATTTCACCCAAAAATTTTCTTTACAAACGGATGCCAGCGACTACGGGATCGGTGCTGTGTTGACCCAACAAATTGAAGGGACAGAGAGAGTCATCTCGTATGCCAGCCGACACCTCACCGCAGCAGAGAAAAATTATTCTACGACAGAGAAAGAATGCTTAGCCATCGTATGGGCTATTCGCAAGAACCGCTGTTACCTAGAGGGTTACCGGTTCGATGTAATCACCGATCATCTTGCGTTGAAGTGGCTAAATACTATCGAGAACCCTACAGGCCGAGTCGCACGCTGGGCACTCGAGCTACAGCAATATCAGTTCGACGTATTGTACAGGAAAGGAAAACAGAATGTTGTCGCCGATGCTTTATCTCGACAACCCCTGGATGTTCTACGACAGACTGAACTAGAGACGACAACATGCAAGTGGGTGCAAAGAATGATACAACGAGTCATCAAAGAACCAGCTTGTGTGCCGGATTATACTTGTGAGAATGGCCAACTCTACCGTCGTGTGGGACAACGTCCAGAAGAGGAGGAGTTTATACCGTGGAAACTTTGCGTCCCAAAAGAACACCGGATGCGGGTGCTGGAGGAATGCCATGATCAACCGAGTGCTGGACATCTTGGCATACGGAAGACCGTAAATAGAGTCACCCAAAGGTATTATTGGCCCGGACTATTCCGCGACGTGGCCCGACATGTTCGTAAATGTCCCATATGCCAACAGCATAAGGTCAGTCAACACAAGCCGGCAGGGAGAATGTGCACACGTCAAACTCACGAACCTTTTGAGACACTCTGTGCAGATTTCGTGGGCCCGTTGCCACGATCCAAACACGGAAATACAACACTATTAGTCTTCTTCGATCTGTTCAGCAAATGGGTAGAACTAGTCCCTCTCCGTCGAGCAACTTCGGCACACTTGGAAAAGGCTTTTAGAGAACGCATCCTGGCCCGTTTCGGAGTACCACGAACCTTTGTATGTGACAATGGCACACAATTTACTAGCAGAGCGTTCAAAAAATTTTGTGAACAGGCAGGGATGACATTACAACATACGGCACCATACACCCCCCAACAGAATCCAACAGAACGCGCCAATAGGACCATTAAAACAATGATCGCACAGTTTTTAGATGGAAACCAAGAGATGTGGGACGAGCTATTACCAGAAATCAGCCTGGCTATCAACAGCAGCGTCTCGGACTCAACCGGATTTAGCCCAGCATTTTTGGTCCAAAGTAGGGAACCACGGCTACCTGGAGCTCTTTATGAAGAAGTCACTTCGGACCCTAGAAGAGAACACGTAGAACCCAACACCCGTGCTCAAAGACTACGAGACATATTCAAGGTTGTCATCGAGAACGCTCAGAGAGCTACCCAGAATCAGAGTAGAAATTATAATCTACGGAGGAGAGATTGGCGACCAAAACTCGGTGAACTAGTGCTAGTGCGCACACACTATCTGTCCAAGGCCACGGAAAACTTTGCTGCCAAACTCGCACCACGTTTTGAGGGACCTTTTAAAGTCATTAAGTTCATTTCCCGGAATATCGTACGGATCCAAAAACTAGACGGGCGACAACGACGCACAGCCAGCATATCGGACCTTAAGACGTTCCATCATAACAACGAGGATGAACGAGGAGACAACGAGGATGATGAAGATGCCAATACTGAAAACTCTTCAGTCGAAGAAGGAAATTAAGGGGATAACCTGCAGTTGCCCACAATGCTATCGGATGTGGTTTATACCCCCGAACATAACCTGCAGTTGCCTACAATGCTATCGGATGTGGTTTATACCCCCGAACATAACGTGCAGTGGCCTACAATGCTATCGGATGTGGTTTATACCCCCGAACATAACCTTGCTTAACATAACTGTTGAACCGCAAGTTGTTGAAAGGCAACTAACCAAAAAATTACGTTAAAAATTTTCTTTTCGTTCAGACAGTACAAAACAAAATTCACAACATGCCACGAATCAACGAGACCACAGAAGGCGGACGGCGCAATACTCGAGGCAACACCCGGGAGGCGAGCCGACGGCGTAGTGCCAGGCGGGCGACCGAGGACACCAGTTCCCCACCGGCAAGACGACGAGCATTCGCCTCGGCGTCAACATCCAGGTCGCGCCACAACAATCGCAACCCCAGCCCACACCACCCAAACGGAGGGCAGGCGACCACCCCCAACCACAACGCCGAAGCCCTGGACGATTTCTGGACAGCGCTGGATGCCGAGCTGGGCCTAGGAGCACCCGAGGGAGAGCCGGAAACCCCGCCAGCGCCCGTGGAGACGGACGTGGTCGCAGGCCCGACACGGAGGTCAGTGATCGCAGAAATTTGGGACATGCCACAGGAAAACGAGGTAAGGGAACGCACCTACCTCCCTGGTAGTTGCGACCCGGCGTCGAACGCATTTTTCCCGTTCCCACCGATCCCATACCAAGGGGTGATTGAGATCAGTGATGACGAGATGCTGCCGGGGACCGAAATGTCTTGGCCCGCGGGTTGGCGTCATGACGACAGCCTTCCGCCACCATACGGAGCGTGGTCAAACCGTCTAAGCACGCCGCCCCCGGATTACGAGGAGGTGTTTGGCTGCGTGAGCCACCGCACGCTGTCACCGCCACCACCCTACGAGGAGCATGCAACCCCCACGGCAGCACCTCCGGCAGCGGTGAAAATACCCCCGGAAGGGCCGCAAATTTTGTGGGGGATGTGCGACGCGCCCCCTCCATACACCGAATTATGCGAGCCAGGAGCAGCCATTAGCCCGCTGGAACCGCAGCCAGCTAGCTCCAAACCGGCGGAGATGGAGGTGGAACGCCAAACTGAGAACGCACGACCGGCATCACCCAAAATCGACAGACTGCTCACAGGAGCACCTGTCGTTGAGACGCGTGGGTTCGACCCCATGGAGGAGGACTTGCTGGATCCTCAACCCAGCACGTCGCGTCACGCCAGGGCCAGGCGAGAAATGCTGGAAAAAAACCCATTCGCGGGAATGAGAATCGTGACTCAAGAGCTGGTCGTACCGACGCCCAGGGTGGAAGTGTGCGCCCTAGTCCGAACCGAGGAGGCGACGCGGGAACCGGACTTAGCCGCAGGTCCAGCAGGGTGGAGGGTATTCCCAGAGGGCGGCAGATTACCGAGGGCCCTTATTTACGAGGTACAGACGCGGCTAAGCCAACACCGCGCCAAAAAGATAAGATTTGGAAAATTGCTGGCGGGCCAGAAATACACGGTGACTATCAACACCAGCAGCGAGGTGACCATCGTCCGGCAAACCCCCAGCTAACGCACGGAGACGGTAAAGACTTTTTTTTTTTTAAATATTTTTTTTTACTCCATGAAGTAAGGAGGGGGTGTGACGCAGCATAATGCGCCACCCATATATATATAAGATGTACAATAAGAATCTAGTTTAGTTAGTAT
>JAWNNL010001382.1:0-17899 GCA_035045005.1 Liodrosophila aerea
AACGTCCTCACAAGTGCTCCAAATGCTTGGGTACCTTTAAAACGAAGTCTCATATGTTGAGACATGTCTGTGCGTTACACACTGAAGGAGGGCAACACAAGTGTTCCCGCTGTCTACAGACATTCGTCTCAGTGGGACAACTATGGACTCACCTTACTTCTCATGCCGCAGAGTATCCAAATATGTGTCGATTTTGTCAAAAATTATTCGACACATTAGCCGATATGAAACAACATATTGCCGACTACCACGGACCGAAGAATGAGAACGGAGAACGTCCTCACAAGTGCTCCAAATGCTTGGGTACCTTTAAAACGAAGTCTCAAATGTTGACACATGTTTGTCCGTTACACACTGAAGGTGGGCAACACAAGTGTTCCCTCTGTCCACAGACATTCGTTACAGCGGGGCAACTAGCGACTCACCTCACTACTCATGCCGAAGAGTTTCCAAATATGTGTCGATTTTGTCAAAAATTATTCGACACATTAGCCGATATGAGAAAACATATTGCCGACTACCACGGACCGAAGGATATAAACCGCTGCAAGTACTGTAAAAAACAATACATTTCGCGAGCTACTCTAAGGGTGCACATGCGGCGGTTTCACAGCTAAATATCGGTATTCAAAAACTTCATCTTTATCAACATTTGCGCGAAGTACATAATCGAGTCCACAAGGAGAGGCTAATACACTTGGACGAGACGAAGACATCTTGTAGAATGTAAATTTTATTAATGTAACTTAAATAAATGTAGTGTAGTATTAGTTGTTGTTGTTACTGTTGCGTTGCTCTGGGCGCGTCTGTTAATACTAATAATAATGATAAGTAGTACATTTATTATTCAATTTTGCTCCAATAGGTTTTGGAAACTGTCTTCATCACGGAGTCGAATTTATTTATTTGCTAACGAGAAATAAAAAACATACATATGTATATGTTTGTGTCTGATGACCAATATCTCCTCTCCCTCCCCCTCCCCCTCAAATTTGCAAAAATGTTTTTTTAACTCGTACAGAATTCACAGTTTTAAAGTCACTGGCTTATGATTTTGCTTATAATGCTTAAAATGATTGGTTCGACTTTGAGCTAAACCATAAACAAAGGAGTTATGAAGGAAAGTAGTGACGCATAATTTTCATTAATACTCACGCCCTACGATTCTGTAGCCTACTGCGTAGAGCGTTGGTCTTGAAGTCGAATGGTTGCGGGTACGATCCCGGGGTCGGACGGTCGTACAAATTTTTTTTTATTATTTGAGTTTTTTCTTTTTTAGACCCTGTACTTTAAAAAAGTACAAAAGGGTCTTTTAAGATTGTGCAAGTCCGAAATGTATGTAACAGGCAGAAGGAGGCGTAGCAGACCCCACAAAGTATATATATTCTTGATCAGGACGACGAGCTGAGTCGATCTAGCCATGTCCTTCTGTCTGTCTGTCCGTCCGTCCGTCTGTTTGTCTGTCCGTCCGTCTGTCCGTCCGTATGAACACCTAGATCTCGTAAACTGTAAGAGGTAGAGACAGTATATTTGGCAGTTAGATGCCCCTATAGTGCGAGTTAGATTTTTGATACCTCCTCCCCCATCCTCAAACACCGCAAAAAACCACCACAGCCACAAATATAAAGATACAAGTTTATGCTTTGGCATACAGTAATCTTATGATAAGCTTCATCAGTGTGTGCATTGTTAGCCTTAGCTGCTGCAAAGGAAAGTACAGGGTCTCCTACTGTCGGTTGCATCCGACTGTAGCTTTCCGAGTTTTTATTCTTCACTCTGATGCGATTGTAATTGTGCGACGTGGTGTGTGTGTGCGAGTGTGTGTTATATACATATATGTGTATAGACAGACAGACTCGCCTGTGTTGTGGTAGCTACTAATTAGATTTTATGTAAATGGCAATAATGGATATTTAAGGAAGGCGAAACAAGAGCGTGTTACCTGTTACTGCTGCTTGCCTTTGGCTTAATGCCGCTATACAATACCGCTCACAGCTCTAATTGTGTGCTAGAAGTAATGAAAAAATCACAGGGCTTATAATTAATATTACTCAATTTTATTATATATTTTTTGCACGACTTTAAATTTTAATTTAAATTCATGTATTTAATTTACAACTTCAGTGTAAATTGAAAAACATTTTACTGTTCAAAATGAGATTGATAATTTACTATTTGAATTTTACATAATATGAAGACCTGACTTCTATATTTATTTATATTCATATTTATATATACAATTTAATAATTTTTTGTTTAATTTTTAATATAAATGAATTGCTTATTTTTAATATAATTTTCATTTTCAATGCAATTACCTGTTTACCTAAAATGAAGGCCTTACTTTTATATTTATTTAAAATCATATTTATATTTACAATTTAAACATTTTTTTAATAACTGAATTACTTATTTTTAATTTAATTTTAATTTTCAATACAACTACCTTTTTAAAGTACTCTGACGACTGTATTTAGTTACTTAAAAAAAAATAAAATAAACATTTAAGTAAAAAATTATGTACCAACTATTTAATTGTGTGCATAAATTATTACGGTGATTGCCAAAATATCAGCTATGAAGTAATAAAATACTTATACCCAATGGGGTTGATATTAAATTCAAGTTGCTATTTATTTCTATTAATCTCTTTATACGGATAAATGTGAAATGGAAACAAATGTATTGTAAATTTGGTTAGAACATTTACATATGTATGTATACATATTATTTTTATTAGACTTCAAAAAATTCAAACGTTTAAAGTTGACGAGAATTCTATCTATTATATACACATATACATCAACATAATATACAACCCAAATGTCATACGTATACATATGTATTTATGTCTCACTTAAACCATTCTTCTGCGTTTTCTAATTTCCTACATTTTTCTAAATCGCTTTTCGTACTCGGCTTCACTTAGTTCAACCCCTGTAACAGAACTTTTAACTCACTCACTAGTCAAACCCTCTCACCTCTCGACTATTACTCCACACTGCCAACACTTTGGGCCATATCAATACAAGCGCGTTATAATTAGGCCATTAGATGGCGTTGTTGCTTAAACAAAAGCTGGCTCATTATAACACTTTTCGCTGACCAAAGCTGCCACGCCCAGTATCGTTGTTGGCTAACGAGTTCTCCCCCGTGCTAAACACGCACCCCAATTCGGACAACAACTTGAACTTTAGCTATTGTTTTTGCCTTCTTTTCAACTTCAAAAACAATACAACAACATTTGCAGCATGTTTTTCTTTCCTTTTCCCAGAAACACCTGGCTCACACACCCACACACACACACACACACACTCCTCCTCGCACCTTTCGGCTGTGGCTGCGTTCTTCTTTTGTCTGGATTTTAAGTGGCCGCCGGGCATTTAATTCCCTTTTTTGCCCAAAGTTTCCTTTTTGCTTGTCAACGGAAGGCGCTCCAAATAAAAAGGAAAACCGTCTGCTTGAACCCTCTAACGGGACTCGACAACGTCCGGAATTCACAACTACACTACATCAAACGCTGAGACGGACGCCCCGTTTGACGAGGCAAAGGGACATGTTGTCAACCATTCGAGCGAGCAATTACGCCCATGGTTATTGGTCTTTCTCTCCCTCCGCTGTACTCTCTGTCATTCTCTGTCTTCTGTCTGCAATTATGCTTATTAGACTTGTATTAAATATCAAATTAATGTGCATGATGATTCTCTTAGTACTTGAAATTCGTAATGCGAATCATACGCTTCACGCAAACCTATCAAAAATATCTTCAACTAGGCTGAGAATATTAGTGATAGTTACTGGGACTCGTAGTAGATAATTCATTTAAGTAGAATTTAAAATTAATTTATAAAACTTTTGATGACTCTTATAAATATTTGTAAATTTATTTCCATTTATTTCTGCACTTTTTGAAAACTATTTAAAATGTCTAAATATACAAATTAATTAGAAACCTCTAAGAAAATATTTAAAGTTAATTATTGAACCTTTAATAGAGTATTTTGTTGCCGATTTGAGTATAATTATATTACGATGACTCTTATAAATATTTGTAAATTTTTTTCTACATTTATTTTTATTATTATTTATAGTCTAAATAAACTAAAAACATTAAAAAAAATATTTAAAATGAATTAATGAAATATAAATATTTGAATATAAATATAATATGATGACTCTTATAAATATTTGTAATTATACTTTTTTTTTATTTCTGTATTTTTTTTTTAATATTTTTTAAATTATTACAATACATAAAATAATTAAAATTCTTTAAAAAAATATTTAAAATTAGTTATTGACATTTAAGATTATTTTATTGCCGATTTGAATAGAATTATCTTACGAATAATATTATATTATATTATATTTTATTATTATATTATTATATAATATTATTATATTATTATATTATATTATTATAATATAAAAGAAAATAACTTGAATATTATTTAAATTGTCTAAATATGCAAACTAATTTAAAATATTATGTTTTCAGTTCAATATTTCATTAATTTAATCGAATGTATATTTTATTTCTCTTTAAATCTAACGAAACCTTTATAGGGTATCTCTGCTTTCGATTGTTTAACAATTAGGTGCGGCTTGCTCTGACTATAGCTCTGTCTTCCACTTGCACAATTCCTTGCTCTGTTTTCCTTCGTTTGTGCAAAGTTTATAAAAATTTTTTGCACTACATAAAACTTTATCCGCCGTATGCACCACCAGCAGCAATACAGCAACTACAACAACAGTACGAACAACAACAGCTTTGATTAACTTTCGTGCTCGCCGTAGCAGCTTTTGCTCATTTCCTGCACCACTCCACCTCCCCCGCATCACTCCACCTCCCCCCTGGTGCTGTGCAACAATACAAATATCCCTCGAGTTATGATGCTTAATTATATCAGACTGAACCGTTAGTCCTCACATCGGCCACGTCTCCTCCGCCTCCGTCCGTGCCACTGACTCCGCCTCCTTTCTTGCTCATATCCTTGCGGCGCACGTGCGTTTTAAGTTGCCAGGCGCGAGTTACCAGTCGTGGATAACTTCCTTCAGAGGCTCTGGGTTGTTGCTAGGATATTGATCGCCGCCTTATGTTTCCCCAAATAACTTAGACAACCGCTTTGTTTCGACTTCAAAATCAGAATGCTTTATTGAGAATTCATAATGTCTTAAATACCGCTCATTGGCAGTTTTGTTTACATCGAGTTGTTATTTACTTAAGCTACTTTGTATGTTGTGTGTGTGTATATAATGTGTCAGCGATTCTATATTGTGTCGTCTTTAAGCATCGCTTGCATTCTTGAGTCTATTGCCCCGTACTGACCGGATGCCAAACTGTGTTGCATCGTTTGTGGTTTTAAGTACAGAGTCTTAGACTTGCAGAGGCGTAGCTCGTGGGGGCTTGAGGGGAGCACCAAAGGTGGTAACTCCTCCCTCCTTAGAATGGAGTGACGGCCAAAGTGATTGAACACTTGACGGAGCGACTGACATTTGAACAGTTGGTAGTGTACTTATGATTAAATTTTGTTTCTTCTTACTTAGTATAATTACCATAATTATTATTATTACAATTATTATTATAATGCTTATATATGTAACAAAATTGTGTGTTTTTGTAATCTTATTCAAATAAACAATTTGATTGAAATTATCTTGTTCTGTTATGTGTATTTTGTTGAAATTTGGTGTAATAAATGTATAATTTACAACGATTTGTTTATTTTCTATTATTCGTATTTTAAAATGTTCTTGCATAATTATTTCTTCGTTAATGAATTTCAATGCTTTGATTTTCACTGTGCAATTTACATAGTGAATTAGGACTGATTTTTTTATTGTGGGTTGGTTTCCACAAGTGGTCTCTAGCTTTATCTCGTTTATATTAAAAACAAAAATGTATCCTGTTTCTGGTTCAAAAATTTGTTCTTCATTCTCTTTTAATTCTACGTTACAAGTGGCCTTATTTCCTTTTAAAATTTCCTTAATACAACTGTTACCTGCAGTATTGGGTTTAAGACAATAATATATTTTACCTATTTCTAAACACTTTTCTTCGTATTCATATACTCTATTTTCGTTATAAGCTATAAACTTAGGTGTTTTAACAAAATTTGTAGCATTAATTGGCAATGGAATAATTCTCGAAAAAATAAAATTTTCTTTAATTACAATGGGTACCCTGATAATAAAAGCTATTTGGGTTCCTTTTGTTTCTGTAGTCATGTCTATTAGTTTATAAATGTCTTCTATAGAGTTGAGTTCAATATCTTGGTCTTTGAATATTTTTTCTATGTGCTCCAATTCTTGATTTCCTAGTATAAATTTTGGTATGATATTTAATTTTGCCATTAGTATACTCTCCGCAATGTTATTGATATAACTTAATGCTATGTCTATATTGAAATTAATTCTATTCATTTTTTGCAAAATGTTCAATTCGACATTTTCTTCTTCTAACTCTTTATATATCGAATTCTGTGCTGTTTTCAAATAATCCTCTATCTCTGTCTGTTCTTCGTTAATGAATCTTGTAATGTTACTAATTTTATGAAATAAATTGTCATTAATTGACATCTGTGTGTTTACCTCTTCTTTTAAAATTTCCTCATTCTGTTGTATTTTTCGGAATTGTTCGTCTATGTGTTTTTGGTCTTCTGCATCCATATTTCCTGAAATAACTTTAACTACTGTACCTAACCCATTTATCAATCCTCTCTTCTGTCTACGGATTGGAATGATTATATTAAGCCTATCTCTAACCTGACCTAATTTATTCTCCAACACCTCCAGTGTATCCATTGTTTGTTTTGTCGCTTCTCTTTTTAATAGTCCGATTGTTCCCTCGAATTGTAACACCGTGTCTTGTAACTCTGCTAAGTTGACCTTCTGTATTATCGTCTGGTGGGTTACTACAACCTTTGCCTCCCCCAATTTTATGGTGGCTGTTGGTTGTCCTTTATCAAGTTCTTGAATCATGATCACTTGTGCCGTGACCCACAATATCCTGTAAAATTGTGCATATCTGTTATTAGTTTTCAGTTAACTTTATCCTTTTCTTAATTTTTTCTTTATGTATTTTCTGTCCTTTTTTTGATTCAAAGGTGATTCCATTATCCGTCTTTACTATATGCTTCGTAAATCTGGGTGTAATTTTGTTTCGTCTGTTCTCTTTTCTATATATTATGTCATCTGTTTCTAATGCTACAGGGTCTGTTCTTTCTTGATTTTGTTTTTCGATCCTTTCTGTTACTTTTGCTTCCATTTCTTTGTGTATTTTATCGTAAAGTTTTGTTTTAAATTCATTAAGCTTCTCTAAATAATCATGTTCGTCTGTATATTCTACTGTCCTATTGAATACGTGAGTTTTCCCTGTAAATAGTTCAAACGGTGTCAGTTTTGTCGTGGAATGTATCGCGTTGTTATAAGTAATTAAAGTTTCCGTTAATATCTCTTCGTGTTCACAAGTCATTTTATTTTCTTTTTTAACTTTATAAATTATTCTGTATGTTTCTGTCAAGGTGGAGTGTAGCCTTTCTACTGGGGAATTGCTACTAGACTGTTGGAAAGAAGTGAAGTGTAGCTGCATATTATATTGCTTGCAAAAGTCTTTAAATAAAGCAGAATTAAATTCTGCGCCCTGATCACAAATGATTTGTTGCGGTACTCCGAAATTTGAAATAAATGTTTTTAATTCTTTAATAATAGTAATTGTATTTCGATTTTGAATTGTATATGCTGCTGCAAATTTAGAAAACTTGTCTATTATTGTGAGCATAATTGAGCTATTTATGAATAAACATAAACAGTCGGACGCAAAGCTACAGTCGGACGCAACCGACAGTAGGAGACCCTGTACTTTGGTTTGCCCTGGGCGTCGGTAACAGCAGCAGCATATATGAACATACTCACATACACATATACATGTACTTATACATACACACATACACACAAACACATATACATACAATTATTCGCTCAAATACAAACAATAACCAATACTCATACATATGTATGTACATTCATACTCACAATCAAAAATCACGCATAAGCCCTAGTGGCCGCGTACACTGTGGCTTCCCCCTCCCCCACCCAAATGCTCAGTACAGAAAATTGTTTGTCAAATATCTCTGGTGTTTATTATCCGATTGGGCTGCAACTCGCACCAAACATGCAAAGCATCTAAAGCTTTAATCCTGCAAAAAATGGATCCAATGACTCTAAAACTGTACATGCTGGAAATATTTTTGCGAATTTGAGGGGGAGGGGGATGACTTTTCAAATATTTGAAATAAACTTGACCTGCCTATGTAATACACGAACCTAACAAAAAAAAAATTACGTCTCTAGCTCTTATAGTTTGCGAGATCTAGGTGTTCATACAGACAGACAGACGGACATTAATTTTATTAATTAATTTTTTTGTTAGGTTCGTGTATTACATAGGCAGGTCAAGTTTATTTCAAATGTTTGAAAAGACATCCCCCTCCCCCTCAAATTTGCAAAAATGTCCTTAGTATATACAGTTTTGGAGTCACTGGATTTATTTTGGAGGATTAAAGCCTTAGATGATTTTCATGTTTGGTGCGAGTTGCAGCCCAATCGGATAATAAACACCGGAGATATTGAACAAACAATTTTCAGTACTAGGCATTTGGCTAGGGGAGGGGGGAAGCCACACTGTACGCGGCTACTAGGGCGTATGCGTGATTTTTGATTGTGAGTGTGAATTTTTGTATTAGTATTGGTTATTATTTGTATTTTAGTCTATATTTGTATGAATAAGTGTATGTGTGTGTGTATAAGTGCATGTGTATGTGTATGTGAGTATGTACATATATGCTGATGCTATTATGGACTCTACGGACTATTATGGACTATTATGGACTCCCAGGGAAAATCAAAGTACAGGGTCACCTACTGTCGGTTGCGTCCGACTGTAGCTTTGCGTCCGACTGTCGCTTTCCTTACTTTTTAAATGTAATATCGTCTCGTCTATACCTCTATGGTTATTGTTTTTATGGTCTTGTGTCACTATGTTGTTTTGTTCTTCGGGGTTTAATAATTCTTTGAGAATTAAAGTCGCACGAATAATTTTTTGATTGGTTTGTTGAAAATATTGCGCATATATTTTTCTTATTCGTTCGAAAATATCGTTGTTTGTCATTATTGCGCAAAGTATTCCCGGTTTTAAAACGTCCTTAAGTATTTTTAGTATAAGGTTGTCGGGGTATTGTGGTTCTGTGTATGTAACTCTTGTTTTGTTCTTGAAGGGTTTTTCGATTATTCTGTCTAGTTTGTTTCCTATTTTTAAAATGAGTTGAGATTTAAAATCATTGATAGGTTTTTCTGTCATTTCCACGTTTTCGTTTAATTGTTCTGTGTCGTCACCGTTAACTGCTAATAATGATTCGTTCGTTAATTCGTTAATACATGTCTCGGCCTGCATTCTGCTTAACGCGTCTGCATTAGTATTAAATTTGCCCTTTTTAGACCCTGTACTTTAAAAAAGTACAAAAGGGTCTATTAAGTTTGTGCAAGCCCGAAATGTATGTAACAGGCAGAAGGAGGCGTGGCAGACCCAACAAAGTATATATATTCTTGATCAGGACGACGAGCTGAGTCGATCTAGCCATGTCCGTCTGTCTGTCTGTCTGTCTGTCCGTCTGTCCGTCTGTCCGTCTGTCCGTCTGTCTGTCCGTCCGTATGAACACCTAGATCTCGGAAACTGTAAGAGCTAGAGGCATCATATTTGGCAGTTAGATGCCCCTATAGTGTAGGTAGATCAAGTTTGTTTTAAATTTTTGATACCTCCCCCCCCTCCCCCAAAAACCGCGAAAAACTGCCACACCCACAATTTTAAAGATACAATCTTGTGTTTTGGCATACGATAATCTTATGATAATCTTTATCTGCGCTGTGAATTGTGGCTCAATCGGATAATAAACACCGGAGATATTCAAGATTCAATTTCCTGTACTGTGTAGGGGGGAGCAGGGCGAGCGTATGTGTGGTTGCATGCGACTTTACGATATGTGTGCATGTGTGAGTGTTTGTTAGCGTGTGTGCGAAGGAAAGTACAGGGTCTCCTACTGTCGGTTGAATCCGACTGTAGCTTTCCGAGTTTTTATAAATGATGTCGTACTCATACTCTGTCAATTGTAATCTCCACCTTATTAATTTAGCATTATTTTTAGACCCTGTACTTTAAAAAAGTACAAAAGGGTCTATTAAGATTGTGCAAATGACATTTGTGTGTAACAGGCAGAAGGAGGCGTGGCAGACCCCATAAAGTATATATATTCTTGATCAGGACGACGAGCTGAGTCGATATAGCCCTGTCTGTCTGTCCGTCTGTCCGTCTGTCCGTCTGTCCGTCTGTCCGTCTGTCCGTCCGTCTGTATGAACACCTAGATCTCGGAAACTATTTGAGCTAGAGACTTAATTTTTTTTTTGTTAGGTTTGTGTATTACATAAGCAGGTCAAGTTTGTTTCAAATGTTTGAAAAGTCATCCCCCTCCCCCTCAAATTTACAAAAATGTTCTTAGTATATACAGTTTTAGAGTCACTGGATTCATTTTTTGCAGGATTAAAGCTTTAGATGCTTTGCATGTTTGGTGTAAGTTGCAGCCCAATCGGATAAGAAACACCGGAGCTATTCGACAAACAATTTTCAGTACTAGGCATTTGGGTTGGGGAGGGGGGAAGCCACACTGTCGCGGCTACTAGGGCGTATGCGTGATTTTTGATTGTGAGTGTGAATTTCTGTATTAGTATTGGTTATTATTTGTATTTTAGTGTATATTTGTATGAATAAGTGTATGTGTGTGTGTATAGTGTATGCATGTGTATGTGTATGTGAGTATGTACATATGTATATGCTGCTGCTATTATGGACTCTACGGACTATTATGGACTATTATGGACTCCCAGGGCAAATCAAAGTACAGGGTCACCTACTGTCGGTTGCGTCCGACTGTAGCTTTGCGTCCGACTGTCGCTTTCCCTACTTTTTTTATATTATTCAAGTATATTAGGGGTTGGTGGTCTGTGTAAATCGTAAACTTTGTCCCGTATATGTATTGCCTAAACTGTCTGACTGCCCATATTATTGCTAGCATTTCCTTGTCTGATGCTGAGTAATTTATCTCGGTGTTGTTTAACGTCCTATTTGCATATGCAACAGGTTTGTCACTACCCACTTTTCCTTGCGACAATACTGCTCCTAATGCATAATTACTAGCGTCTTTTTCCCAATAGTTTCTCCCAGCAAGTTATTCATGAATCTTTGAAAAGTAGCTGGGGCGTTTGTCAACCCAAATGGCATTCTAAGAAACTCATAGTGCCCTCCAACTGCTGTGAAAGCTGTCTTCGGAACATCTTCTGGATTCATCTGTATTTGATGGTATCCACTTTTTAAATCTAATGAAGAAAAATACTTAGCTCTACCCAATGAATCTAGTACATCACTGATTAACGGTAGCGGATATTTATCTTTGATTGTTTTTTCGTTAATCTTTCTAAAATCTATTACTAGTCTCCTTTTTCTGTCACCTGAGGCGTCAATCTTTTTGGGTACTAACCATACTGGTGCACTCCATGGTGAATAACTGTGTTTCACAATGCCTTGATCTAGTAAATCTGTGATTTGTTTTTTTATTTCCTCATTTTCTTTTACCGAGTATCTGAAGGGTCTGACACATATAGGGGTATTATCTGTTAATTTTATGACATGCTTTGCGCCTTTTGTCGCGGTTAGTTGATCTCCTTTTTGGTAGAATAAGTTTTTATGCTGTTTGCATAGTTTAATTATTTCCCATTTTTCCTCCTTATTAAGGTCTGCTAATCTCAAGTTAAGTTTTGTTTCTTCTTCGCTGTTTGGTTCTTCTTTAATTCCGCCAGTTAAATGGTATAATTCAATAAACTCGTCGCTCCCATATTGCTGTACTTCTAATGGGTTTTTCATTGTGATGCTTAAGTCCTGTTCTGTTTCATTAACTATCTCTATTTTCGCCATACTATCTTTTGCTTTATATATTCCCTCTGTGATAAACACGCCTTCTTGTATTTCTATCTCGTTTACATATATGTCTCCGCTTTTTTTTGTTATTGGTATGTTAACTATTGTCTTTGTTTGTCCTTGTAACACGTGTAACGTAAACGGTTTCTTTGTTTTTTTTAGTAATTTAATTGTTGTGTTTAGAGTTGTCAATTTTGATCCTTCAATATCAACTTTAGCTCCTACTTTAGTTAAGAAATCCATTCCTAATATTCCGTCGAAAAATGGATGAAATTTAAATATAAAAAATGTAAAGTCTCCGTCTTGTTTAAATTCGTTAAAAATTTTATAAGTAATAGTGTCTTGAATATTATGTGTATTTAGTACTGTACGTATTTGTATGGGTTCTTTAAGTGATTGTTGCGTACCTTTATGTACGAATTCGGGGCTAATAATAGAAATGGTAGACCCTGTGTCAATGAGGAATCTCACTTCTCTACCAAATGGTGAGTTTACTTGGATGTATGGGAGCGACTCTCCGAATCTTGATTGTTCGGTATATTCGGTGGGGCTGAGGCACTTACTGAAAAATTTTCAGTTTGGTTAATGTTATTAACTTCCCTATAGGATGTATTATTTGATCCGCGACTGCCAGATTGTTGGCTCCTATCGGAATTATTAGAATTTTCAGATCTAGCGGAACCCTGAAAACTCCGTCCTCTGTCCGAAGAACCAGAAATCTTCCTCTTTTGTGATATTGTCCCCTGTTATTATAACTATTTCTCCTATCATTTGATTGGTCTCGTCCTCTGTTGTAGTTATTGTTTCGTTGTTCCTCATTATTATTTGTGTTATTCTCATTCTGTTGTTGGTCATAGTTGTATCTAGTACTATTGTTATTGTTGTTGTATTGTCCTCGTCCACGTCCACGTCCCTGTGGTTTGTGGTATTCTTCCCTATTTCTGTCTCTTATATATTCGTCTCTTAGTTCCTTCGCTAATTCATTAGCTTGTCTAAGGGTCTTGGGAATTTGTGCCCTCACTGTCCATTTCAATGGATTCTTCAGTCCGGCTATAAATTTCTGAATAAAAGTTTTTTCGTAGGAATTTTCTTTTATTTTCCTTATTTCTGTATTAACTTCCTCTCTTTGTAGTACCTCTAAAATTGCGGATCTTATTGCCACAATTTCTTGATATAGGTCTTTAATAGAAAGTTTTTTGTACGGTATCTCGCGAACGTCATCCATTAAATTCTCTTCACTTCGAGCTTCACCAAAATTGTCGCTTAAAGCCTGCTTGATTTCGTCCCAGTTCAGCGGGACTCTTTCACGAATTAGTATTCTGTCAGCTTGTCCTACTATTTTGTCTCTTATAACTCCTAATAATAGTGCGCCGTATTCTGTTGAATCTATGTCCTTAATCAATCTCAATACCCTTTCGACGCTTGTTATAAATTTGTTTAATAACTCTTTATCTCCGTCATAGTTTGGCAATACTTTAATTGCGTCCGGTATTTGGAGCTCTTCCATAACTTCCCTATTTGTTTTTTGTGTCATTGTTTCTGCTGTACTGTTGCTATGAATTGAATCGTTATCTGCCTCTACTGTTTCTATTATATCGGTAAGTCTACTGCTTTGAATAGCTCTAGCAATGCTCCTTGTAAGTGGGGTAATTCTTTCAAGGTTGGACATGAATTAAATGGAGTAAGAATGTTGGGTTTGCAGTGTATATTGAAAAAAAAAGTATTGGGTTGCTATTTCAGTTATATGGGTCAAGCGAAACGTTAGGTTTGCAAGTGTATTGTATATATTTAGTATATATGCGTTTGTATATTGTATGTATAAAATATTAAGCATTGAGTTGTTATTTATATAGGTAGTGTATAGGTATTATATATATAATAGTGTAGTGTGTAGTGTATAGTGTAGTGTGTACTTATATTTATTATTTATTGTGTGTATATGTATATCTGTTACTTATGTGTATAGGGTATATGATAGTGTACTTCTTTAATATTGCTGTGCTCAGCCGCGATAAGTGGTTTTTGTTTCTTTTAATTGCATGAATTCATTTTTGTGATTGTATATATATATATGTGTTTGTGTGCATACAGCTGGGTCTCCAGCGGCCGTTTTTGTTTGTTTCTTTATTATTCTTTTATTTATTAATTTTCATTTATTATTATTATTATTATTTTTATATTTTATTTATATATATATATATATATGTATATATATATATATATTTTTTTTTTTATTTAGTTATTTATTTTATTTTATTTTATTTTATTTTTTTTTTCAACTTAATATAGCGAATGTAAGCGAACTACTCGACCAAAGTAACTTGGCACCTCGTACTACTCTAGGGAGGAGAGTGTACGAACAAATAGAACACGGCGAACAAAACACTGATATTATTTGAAAACTTTAATAGGAGTGGGTATAGGCGCCTGTTTCACTCAGAGCCTAGTTGACTCTTTTAATTCAAACGGTGCGAGTGGACATAGGCGTCTGTTTCACTCGAGAACCTAGTTGGTTCTTAGCATATAATTTTTTGTATATTTTTTGTTCACATAACTTCGTTACGTTTTATATGCCTTAATAGCATTGGTTTTAAATCATTTGGTTCGTTTTGTGTTAGCACTTTCTTGTTGTTTACCACTGTATGCACTTTGCGTTTGTATATTATATATATTTTTTTTTTGTTTTTTGTTTCCACTTATCACTGCTTTTAAGCACTTACTTTGTGAATAAAATAATTCCAGATCGCATGCTCTCGTCTTCAGCTCTTCTTCCTGTCTCAAGACGAATCCGGCTGCGCCAGTTACCAGTCGTGGATAACGTCCTTCAGAGGCTCTGGGTTGTTACTAGGATATTGATCGCCGCCTTGTGTTTCCCCAAATAAGTTAGACAACCGCTTTGTTTCGACTTCAAAATCAGAGTGGTTTATTGATAATTCATAAATGTCTTAAGTACCGCTCATTGGCAGTTTTGTTTACATCGAGTTGGTATTTACTTAAGCTACTTTGTATGTTGTGTGTATATTAGAGTGTGTATATAAAGTGTCAGCGATTCTGTATTGTGTCGTCTTTATGCATAGCTTGCATTCTTAAGTCTATTGCCCCGTACTGACCGGATGCCAAACTGTGTTGCATCGTTTGTGGTTTTAAGTGCAGAGTCTTAGACTTGCAGAGGCGTAGCTCGTGGGGGCTTGAGGGGAGCACCAAAGGTGGTAACTAGCGCGCCTAGACGGAGCCTGCTGCAATTCGAGTTAAAGGTCAACCATTTCCCTTTTTTATTGCGAGACGGGCGACGCACACACGAAGGTCAGGTCAACCATTGTCCTTTTTAACTGCGAGACGGGTGACGAGCACACATCCTTTTCCACTTTACCTGCTTTTGCAGGTGCATTAAGAATAGAAAAGGGGTGGGTGAAGGGCGGAGACAAAATCTCAGGAAATGGCGAGGGGTTACAATAACGTGAGTTGATTATCAACTATAGCGGATTGCAGATATCACTTTCCAATCATTTTACTCAATTATAGACTCGAGAAAATTAAGATGATCATTCATGTCCAAATAACAAGCCAGTCACGTATACAAAGGTGCACGATCACCCTACACCTACACATAAAAACAACCCCACCCTAATTATTAATCACAGTCACGTGCCTACACAATAGACCCTTCCCGGAAACAAAGCAATTTACACAGGTGCATGATCGCACCCCTACATTTATCACACCCCAAATTGAATTAAATTAATTGTTAATTTATTATCGACACCTGTCATCAAAAATCAATTAATTCTTAATTTATGACCGTGAAATTCCAAGCAATAAATTATCCAGATGTAACCTTTTCCTACTACTAAGTACCATTCGTCGTCTATGCTGATTTTGAATCAATCCTCATACCTACGAATATAGAAGTAAGTCGTAATTACACTCAAATACATGAACATACTCCAATATCCTATGCATACTACATAAAGTGTGCATTTGATGATAGTTTAGATAGATTTGTTATGCAAACTAGTACAAGTGCAAGTTCAGATTTCATAACATCGTTAATTAACGATTTAAGTACTATATATAATACATATTATGCTAGAATAGTTTCCATACAAATGAGTCAGCAAGATGAGTTAATTTTTTCAAATGCAATCAGTTGTCATATATGTGGGGGTGAGTTATCTATGGATAGGGTGAGGGATCATTGTCACTTCACAGGTAAATTTAGGGGTGCTGCACACAATTCATGTAATTTAAAATTAAAAATTGCTAAATTTATCCCCGTTTACTTCCACAATTTCTCTGGGTACGATTCTCATCTGTTTATAAAAGAATTAGCTAACGTACCTGGTGAAATTAAAGTCATACCCCTTAATAAAGAGCAATATATTTCTGTATCTAAAATAATTCAACTTGATCACAACGAGACTAACAAGACTTTAGAAATCAGATTTCTAGACTCATTTAGATTTATGTCATCTGCTCTTGCCACTTTAGCAGGTAATCTTGACGATGAGCAGATGAAATCAGTTAAAGCAAATTTCGTAAATGAAAATCAGTTTAAGCTTATGCGTAGAAAAGGTGTATTTCCCTATGAGTATTTAAATTCAGTTGAAAGGTTATATGAAACATCTCTACCACCAAGAGAACAGTTTTATAGCTCGTTAAATGACACTGAATGTACAGAAGAAAACTATACCCACGCCCGCAATGTTTGGAATGAATTCCAATGCTCAAATTTAAAAGATTATCTAGAGTTATATTTAAAAACTGATGCTTTATTGCTAGTTGACATATTCGAAAATTTCCGCTCAATTTGTATCAAAATATACACTCTCGACCCAGCACATTTTTATACTACCCCCGGATTAGCTTGGGATGCTATGTTAAAAAGCACTAAAATAGAGTTAGAATTAATAACTGACAAAGATCTCTATAGATTTATTCACAATGGTATTCGTGGTGGCTTAGTGCAATGTAGTAAACGATATACAAAGGCAAATAATCAATATCTAAGCACATTCGATTCATCTAAAGAATCAACATTTCTAATGTACTTAGATGCTAATAATTTGTATGGTTAGGCAATGTCTGAACCACTACCATACGCGGGTTTTGAATGGGTTTTAGGAGATAATTTAAAAAATATTAATGTTGAAAGCATCCCCATCAATTCGGAGTATGGATATATTTTTGAAGTAGATTTAGAATATCCATATAATATTCATAATAAGCATAATGATCTCCCATTTTGTCCGAACAATAGACTGCCCACACAATCTGTTACAGTTAAAAAACTTATAGCTGACCTCAGTTGTGACGCAGCATAATGCGCCACCCATATATATAAGATTTACAATAAGCATCTAGTTTAGTTAGTATATAATTAGCACATAAGAGAACAGATAATGAAACATAGGCAATAATAAATTAAGAGAACCAAAACCACACACACGCAGAGATCACAACGAAAAGCAGCAGAGTTCAAACAAAACAACAACAAAATGCTCTGAGCGGGCATAACGGCTGTTTGAACCAACAATGTGCAAGCGATAAACAAACGGTAGCGAAAACGTTTGCACTGCGGCGAACAACAACAACAGTGCCGTAATAGAAGTTCTGTGCACGCCAAGTAGGCAGCGACGTCAGCAGAGGATAACGAAAGACGAAAACTGAGAGAGAGAGAGAGAGCGAGCCTCAGAGAGCATAACCATCGTTGCAGCGTTACAACAACAAAAGCTTTAAGCAGGAGTTATGGTTGTGGGCGAGTGGCAGTTGTGGTATTGTCAATCAAGAGGCGGGTTATAGGTGAGTCGCAGTGGTGGTGCTGTCGATCAGGAGGTGATGGTCCTTGGTATTGGTTTATGTGGGGTTTTTAGTTGTAAG
>JAWNNL010001384.1:0-16451 GCA_035045005.1 Liodrosophila aerea
GCTATGATAATGCAAAGAAAATGCTTCATCTGTTGAGCAGTAGTTATATACTAGATATATAATAGATGCCACTGGTTTACTTTATAAACAAATTTATGTTAGTTAAACTTTAAGAGTAATAAGGTTCAAAATATTTATATTATAGTTTCCATTAGAATTGAGATTGAAATGAATATGTATGCCATGACTTCAGTAAGTGTTTTACATAGTACTAGATGCTGTCATTAGTACTGCTTTGTTTATAACAATCTATAATGAAGTATATACATACATATATCAGTAAAAAACATAAATATATGTAGTCAGATCAATATGCAGTTAGATTAATATGCATTTGTATAGACTAGAGAGAGATAATCAATAAATTGTATACCGTATATACATATATGTAGAACTCGACGGATTATTTCTATTAGTAGGTTAGGTTAGGTTAGGCGGTAGCTGAGGAATAGACCTCAGCTCACTTAGGCCAAAAGAGGCCCATTGTAATACCGCATGGGCAGATTTGATAATTCCCAACTACTTCGTTTTAAAACCAGCCTGAGGCTTTTATGAACCTACTCAGATTCCTTAGCTTTATTGGAGCAAGGTCCGTCAGGTCTGTCAGATGGTAGGACGCTCAGGTGAGAAAACCTGGTTCTACATAGGGCAGGACAAGAACAGAGGAGGTGATGGACTGTTTCCTCTTCTTCTTTGTCACGACAGCTTCTGCAAAAGTCGTTGAAAGGGGCCTGAAGTCTAGCAGCATGGGGAGCCAATTAGCCAGTGACCGGTCAAGGCTCTGATTACTGTAGACCTCTGATTACTATTAGTAAATAATTATAATATTTAATAAATATTTATAACAATAAAAAAAATTAATGATTCATAAATATTAATGTAATGAGGAGTACCAGTATTGTGCCAGTACCAGAAGTGGCAACGCCGACAGCTACGTGGTAACAAAGGAGTTATCGATAGTGGGTGGCGGTAATCATCGAGAGTCAGCCTCAGCGTGAGCAGCATATAGAGGAGAAGCATACTAAAAAGTTGTTAAAAAGTTGTCGTTCAAATATATAAAAAGTCGGACACAGGAGTTGTCCGTCAGGCATAAGTTGGTACCAAGGGAAAGAGTGGAGTGTTGGCCACACGTCGAGGAAGTTGCGGTTCGCGCCTTGAAGAAAAGGAGTTGCTGTCGTCGTCGTCGCTGTCTAACCAAATTAAATATCATATTGTTACCTGTTCACAATCAATTGTAAAATCTCAATAATATTAATAAACGAATCTATTCTACATTTATAACAACTGAGCAAATACTTACTATATAGTTTAATAATTCACTTGAATATACCTGTACTATCTGTAATAGAGGTTGAGAAATATTGATGGCACTATCGACACTATCGATGGTTTAAAACAAACTATCGTCGACTATCGATAGCACCCACTATCGATAGTTCTCCACCTCTAATCTGTACATAGTTAAGTGTATTTCATTTTCAACTAACACCTAAGTAAAGCTCTCTCTCCTAAGTACGACTTTCCTTAGCTGTAGTTTAAGTATCTGCAATTAACTTGATACTACTTTTTATTCAACTATAACATTGCACCGTTTGAGGTTTCATGTTGAACACAACTACCCCATTTAAAGTGCGGAGCAAGTGTGCTAAATTAAGTAGCCCTTTCACTACATTATGTTTCTGTTTTTATTATTTTTATTTGAACTTTTTTTTAGCTATTGCATTGCACAAATTGTTTCAAGTGCTTAACTGTTGCCCAAGCAGCTTTTTGGGGTCAACTAGGCAGGCGTTGACTCCAGACACTGACTCTTGACTGACGCTGACTCTGACTCTCAGCTGCTGGTTCAGCTGATCATCGCCCCAAGGGGCAGCAGCAACGATGCCACAAACAATGATGACTCTCTGCTTGTTGTTGTTGTTGGTCAGACCTCACTTCCTCTCCTCCTCGCCCCTTTCATGCCCCTCTCTTTTTATAGTCGGCGCCTCATTTGTTAGTGCTAGTGTTGTTTTATTTGCTTTGCCCGTAATTATTATAAATAGTTTAAATTAAGCCCATAAACAAAATGAAAGTTGATCAATTTCAAACTCGAGACAAGAAAACCAACTCAATTTCCAAAGCAATTAATTTAATTAAATGCACTGCTCATAAAACAACAAAATAAGAAACCATAAAAAGAGCACAAGATGATCATTACGATGATGAAGACCATCATCGCCTTCACCGCCATGATAGTGGGTAATAAATTTTTGATTGAAAAGTAATGGCATGTCGCAGGAGGTAATGCTTGACTAATGACCGAACTCCGAGGTGCTCGAGGTGGTAACAAGTGTCATGCCACAGTTTACAGTGTGCGTAAACAATCAATTTCAGCAATGACAGGAGGGTGTTTTATTAATTGCCTAAGCCCTTTCCCATTTTGGAACAATATTTTTGAAACTACAGTACTTTTATTACACCATCCATCTTCGACTACTTTTACCAGTATAGTGGTTCATTTGCATAAATAACAATGTAAGGCAATTTCAACTAGGTGGCAACCCTCTTGTTAGATCAACTAGGTGGCAACCCTCTTGTTAGATATTTGGAAATAATATCGTATGTACACACTGGCAATGTTAACTAACAGAATGAACTCACTTGCAATGTTAACTAACAGAATGAACTCACTTGCAATGTTAACTAACAGAATGAACTCACTTGCAGTGTTAACTAACAGAATGATCTCACTTGCAATGTTAACTAACAGAATGAACTCACTGGCAATGTTAACTAACAGAATGAACTCACTTGCAATGTTAACTAACAGAATGAACTCACTTGCAATGTTAACTAACAGAATGAACTCACTTGCAATGTTAACTAACAGAATGATCTCACTTGCAATGTTAACTAACAGAATGAACTCACTTGCAATGTTAACTAACAGCATGAACTCACTTGCAATGTTAACTAACAGAATGAACTCACTTGCAATGTTAACTAACAGAATGATCTCACTTTCAATGTTAACTAACAGAATGAACTCACTTGCAATGTTAACTAACAGCATGAACTCACTTGCAATGTTAACTAACAGCATGAACTCACTTGCAATGTTAACTAACAGAATGAACTCACTTGCAATGTTAACTAACAGCATGAACTCACTTGCAATGTTAACTAACAGAATGAACTCACTTGCAATGTTAACTAACAGAATGATCTCACTTGCAATGTTAACTAACAGCATGAACTCACTTGCAATGTTAACTAACAGCATGAACTCACTTGCAATGTTAACTAACAGAATGAACTCACTTGCAATGTTAACTAACAGCATGAACTCACTTGCAATGTTAACTAACAGAATGAACTCACTTGCAATGTTAACTAACAGAATGATCTCACTTGCAATGTTAACTAACAGCATGAACTCACTTGCAATGTTAACTAACAGAATGAACTCACTTGCAATGTTAACTAACAGAATGAACTCACTTGCAATGTTAACTTGTGAGAGTGCGCGCGTACTTTCTTACAGTTTGGCATATTTTGCGCCAAGTTGGTGATTTTGCGCCAAGTGGGTGATTTTGCGCCAAGTTAGGGATATTTCTGCTCATTCGAGGTTCGCACGTTGATCTATCGATCTGGCAACGCGAATCTGCACAAAAGGGGCTAAATTGCGACTCGTTTCGCAATTTAGCTTAATTGCCACACTGTCCTGGCACGTCCAGCAATGGCCGAATTGGATTTTTTCACTTCCGTTTTCGTGCCTGCTGCTAATAAGACGTCGAAAAATCGACGCGTGACGAAAATTGCCAAACACTGTGAAAAGTGGTGAAATATCACCCATCGCACATTCCTCTGGACAAAGGAGATCAGCAGGGATTCGGCGTTGATATTTGTTGCGAGTTACACATCGCCAAGTAAGTTTTTCTTTGACAAATAGTCAAATTAACCCTACTCACGCCATGTGTCTCGCAGGTTCGTTTTCTTTCGTTGCATCAGCAACTTGGATATTTATTCCGGTGTCTTGATCACAGCATCCGTGACTAACCCGGGCTGTGGACAGTGTGGGGAGCACATAGTGTAGCGTCAGCGCTCCCAAAGGAGGCGACAAGTGAGTGTGGTGAAATTTGCCTTAGGCTCTTACTGACCAGTGCATGTGTTCTAGGTGGTGCTACTCGCGTTAAGGTTGCGGCATAGGCAACGTTCGTGCGGCGCGACTGCGTGTGGGGTACAGGCCCTGGGAAAGGGTAGGCTGCTGGCAGCGAAGTTGCGGGTGACGGAGCTCAGCAAATCGGCTGTGCCACCGACCAAAAGTGAGTTTTTCAAAGTGTGAAACACTCACGATGTGCTAAGCTAATGAGTGTGAATGTTTGCAGGGTGCACGAGCAGTTGTGCATTAGCAATTCTGCGTTCCACGTCTGCGTGACACACCCGCGCGTGAGGTTAGGTGTAGTGTCGAGTGAGGCACGCGTGCGGCGCACTTGCGGGAAGCATAGGAGCCAGCTGTGTCTGCGGCGCACCTACGATAAGCATAGGAGTTACGCCTGTTCATCGCCAAGCCCTTCCAGGCCGGCGATTCTGTCTGCGTTGTCTGCGTCTGCGTTGTCGCCTCGCAACCATCGTTACACGGCCTGAGACACGTCGTACACGCACACACACACGCGCCACAGCACGTGATTAACCCTAGTTAGGCTTTGGTTTTTCTTTCTTTTTCTTTTCGATACTTTTTATTTTTAACTAATTAAATTTTAATATTTTTTCATTTATTTCTTAAACATCATTTAGTTAATTTTATTCATTTAATTTCTAATAATATGCATTAATTTTCTTCGTCATTTGGATGACTTAATTTTTGATTAATTTTTCTTTTGTTCATTTCATTTCGTACATTAACCCACACATACACACACACATAACATGACTTAAGATCATGTGCATAATATAAGTGTTAATGTTAAAGTTAAATATCGTAAGTTTTCCGTGTTTTCCCCGTTCTTAGAGCGAGCACGAAGTTCAAAATGAAGTAAATAGTAAACAGAGAGAACAAAACAAAAGGAAAGAAAAGAGAACAAAAGATAGTATAGAATGTTGGCATAGATGTGGCGTGTTTGTTTATTCATTTCAATTTAGTATTACAGTGAAGGTTTAACGCCGGATTCGTCGGGGCCCCATCGGATATCGGGTAAGTGCTGAATTGTTTAATAAATGAACATGGCCGAATGCTAATAGTATGTATCCTATAGACATCGGATGCGTGGCATCGCATTAACTATCGTGCACGAATCAACGATGAATTGATCGTACGTTCTCTAGTAATATTATTATACGATAGTTTTTTTTGTTCTTTGTTCTTTCTCCTTGATAACACAACTATCCGTAATTTAACGTAGAATTATGATATAGAACCCAAACGAAATGAATTTTGAATAGTTTTAGAGTCACGATAAATAAGTATGTTAAGGTTAGGGGTAAGATTATACAATAAGAAATGAATATTATCGGAAATTATAGTGAATTGAAAATGATGTATTAACGCTTGTTTTAAGGGCACCTTGGGAGAAGAGCAGCAGCAACATGGGTGGGTACTGGAATCTTTTCTAGTTCCTGCATGGATGGGTGGGTATAGACGGAGGGCATTCCACCTTGGCCCTCCCCCATCGGTTGTTCCTAGGCCAGTGGTCGATATTTATCGATTGTATGGTTTCTTTTGGTGTTTTTCTTGTCTAGAATATTATATCTGGTAACATCTCGCTGAGGGTGCGCACACGACCACGCCCATTTTCCCTGAGTCTAGCCGGCTCAATCACTAGACAGGGTGCGCATCTGACGCTGAGCCGAGTTGCGTGCGTTACAAACTAACAGCATGAACTCACTTGCAATGTTAACTAACAGAATGAACTCACTGGCAATGTTAACTAACTGAATGAACTCACTTGCAATGTTAACTAACAGAATGATCTCACTTGCAATGTTAACTAACAGAATGAACTCACTTGCAATACGCATAAAGGAATGAAGAGCAAAAATTGATTATAACTACAACATTAGTAGTAGCAGTATTCATGTTACTATTACTCGTATTACTACCATTTACTACAACTGTTACTACTACTCGTATTATTACTATTACTACTGTTACTACTTTTTCTAGTAATCCTATTAAACAACAATAATCCTGTATAACAACTACTCCTATTACTTGCTATTATTCTTGTTACTATGATCACCAATACTGCGACTATTGTAGTAACTGCTATTACTACTACTATTTACTACTACTTTATCTGCTAATACTTCTCCACTGTTACTGCTAGTACAGCGACTACGATTACTGCTATTATTACCACATACCCTACTTCTAACTTTTTTACTGCTACTTCTCCTACTACTTTTTCTCCTTATACTTTTTCTACTACTACTTTTCACTGTTGCTGCTAGTATAGTGAATACTATAACTGATATTATTACTACCACTTACCACTACTTCTACTACTACTTTTTGTACTTTTCCAACAACTATTTCTCCTATTACTTTTCTACTACTACTTCTACTACTACCTTTTCAGCTTCTACTTTTTCTACTAGTACAGATATTATTACTTCCACTTACTACTATTACTTGTACTATTACTACTTTTTGTACTTTTTCCGCAACTACTTCACCTATTACTTTTTCTACTACTACGTCTCCTACTACCTTTTCAGCTTTTACTTTTCCACTACTACAGTACAGTACAGATATTATTACTTCCACTTACTACCACTACTTCTCCTAATACTTTTTATACTACTACTTTCCACTGTTGCTGCTAGTATAGCTACTACTATTACAGATATTATTAGTACCGTTTACCACTACTTCTACTACTGCTTTTTGTACTTTTTCCACAACTACTTCTCCTATTACTTTTCTACTACTTCTTCTCCTACTACTTTTCCAGCTACTACTTTTTCTACTAGTACACATATTATTACTTCCACTTACTACTACTACTTCTACTACTACTACTTTTTGTACTGTTTTTACAACTACTGCTCCTATTACTTTTTCTACTACTACGTCTCCTACTACTTATCCACACTTTCGTGCTAGTTATTCCCTTTGCCTATTCATTATAATTATGGTAATTTCTGGTTAGCACACGCCCCCAAATCGAAAGTGTTTTAAGCTAATTGAAAATGCTGCTGCTGCTGACCCCCTTCCCACTCCCCCTCCCCTTCCCCCTCACTGACTCTTTCCTTTTGCTCTGTTCCATTTCCATGGTCTCGGCAACATGCACGCGCCTCACCTTGAACGACATGCGCTACAAAAAGAAGAAGAAAAAACCAGAAACTTTATGTTTTGCCCTCTCCGTGTCTTTCAGTCTGTCTTTCAACTCTTTTTGTTGCCGCTCGCGACATTGGACATGACACAATGACAAAAGATTTGGCAAACATGCAAACAAGTAACAAAAAAGAAAAATACAAAAAATATAAATAACTTAAACTGCAAAACAAATGTTTTGCAAATTGAAATGAAACCCTAGTGGGAGGAGAGAGGGGAGAACTACAAATGTGTTAAGTCTTCAACAAGTTAACGTTTTTGTGCAAATGAAATAAATGACCGTAAGAAGAAGCAGAACTACCCCACAGTGCACAGTGCAAAATCATAGATATTAGTATATAGTATTATTATTAAATGATGATGATTGTGGAGAGACTTGTAGGAGCGAGTTTCCGAGACGAATCTGACTCAGCCGGCAGTGTTGCCTTCTTTTTGTTAGAGACTGTACTGTGAGAGAGTGTTAAAGGGTGTAGGAAGTCTGTGCAACTGGGAAGGCAACATCTGAATTGGATGACGAAAGCCGGAGATGAATGTTAGTGACTATTTGATGCACTATTATCTCAGTTATGGGACACAAGACGACTCTTACTTAGCTGAGCCATATCAAAGAAATTAAATGAAATAAAAGTATATTTAAACTAAAGCTAAAGTTTAAGGCATGAAGGGACAGCGAGGAATACTGGGAAACACATCAGGAAGCCAGACAGAGCAAACTGCTCTTAGGAAGCTACAACAAGAAGAGAACTGAGAATGAGCAAAAGTTCACTTAGAATAGTCACCGGTATACTTACAGGAGATTGTTGACGATACAGTCTGTAGACTCTGTCTCGAAGAAGACGAAACTTCAGAGCACATACTAGGAACATGCCCGGCAGTCAGTAGGTTAAGGCTAGCTCACTTAGTTAACTCCTTCCTAGACAGTATGGAGATAAGAGCTCTTTAACCAGGGAAAATCATCGCATTTCTGCGCTCGATTGAACTGGCGGAAGAGCTGTAACTTAATTTAGGCAGAGAGCACAATAGATCTTCGAGGTCGCAGTGTTAAAATAAATCTCTGATAATAATAATAAAAATAATAATAATAATAAAAGTTAAAGTTAATGATCTGGAATAAACATTGAAATACCAGAAATATCGCAATAAATACCCTGAAAAAGTCTCTCCCCTACACTCTATAAGTCTGCTAATGCTAGACTTCAATCAAGTGCTAAGCGCAGCGTCTCCTTCTGTCGGTTGCGCACGACTGTCGCCTTGCTCATTGATTTGTTAACCTAATGAATACACGTTTAACTCGTAGACACCGAAATGTATAAGAAATATACATATAATGAAAGACCTTCGGCTGGCAACTGCGTTTACTCGGAACTCAAATCGTAGGTCAATTTCAGTTTTCAGTTCTGCTCCATAAGTAGCACATGAGTATAAGTAGTATTCTCGTACCTTCAATAGACTTGCTCAGCTCTCATTACACATAGTTATTCGCGCTTGTTACTTAATGCAAAACTCGTTTTCCTAATCGCTGTAGCTAATTAAACAGTTATGTTATTCGAGTGTCGAGTGATTGAAATGAAGCGCAACTGTCATCAAGTCGCTTGTGAGCTGGCTAATGAGCTACCCCACCTGACTGCACGGAGTTAGGGTATACCCTTGAAATGGTATAATGTCGCACTCCACTCAAGTTGCAATGCCGCAGTTGATATATGAGCACCATCAGGGTCTTTCGGCCGGGTCTGCAATTGCAATTGCAATTCTAGTGGGACTAACAAGAGCAAGGTAGCGAGTGGACGACATTCGGTTTGAGTTACTGCAAACATTTCCACTTGCAGATGGGAATTGAGTAAGAAGAGTGTAATAAAAGAATTTTCATTAAATAAAGTATAACAAAAAATATATTGCTTTTGCAATATATCAGGAATATTTTAAATGGAATAAAATCGTCTAAAAATACTTTAAATAAATTATTTTAAAACCGTGTTAAACTAAAACCGTATAAAAAGAGAATTAGGAGTTTAAGTAAATAAGTATAAATAAAATATTAAAATATTCTTTCAAGACGATTTATCACAAAAAAAGATCAGCATTCCCAAAAATATTGATGAGAATGATAAATAAAGATTGGTTCGTTTAGAAGATTTTCTTTTCAATTACAAATAAGGTGAAATTGGATGCTGGAAATTTATATTATGAGCTAAAAGAACTGGCAATTATATTTTAAAGATAATTTCAATTACCCCGTCTATGCCCTAAGATGGTTCATTCGGATGGTCCAATTTTGAATCACCCTTCCCAGCATTGCTAAGATACCCATACGGGTATGACTTATTGAAGAAGACTTCATGTAACGCCAGGAAAATGAATTTCCATATGTGTATATATGTCAATCACTCTTCCCAGCATTACAAAGAGTATCTTACGGGTATGACTTATTGACGAATACGACTTTTGGCTTCACGTAATGCCAGGAAAGTCCTCTTAATGAATTATCATATGTGTATATATACATACTACATACATATAATCGATATATTGTAAAAATCACTCCATTAAAAATACTTCAAATATAACTTTTTAATTTAAAAAATACCTACAATAAATCACTTGATATTTCTCAGCATAAAAGCAAACATTTTCCAGCTCATTTTCCATTTATTTTTTCCCTGCTGTTTGGCCCAATTGATAAGCAGCAAATAATGAAATGTTTACACGCTGCATCGGGCCAATTAATAAATTAAAATTTGTAATAATGCGAGACACGTGTAAGCGCCAGAGCGTAAGTATATGTATCTCTTGGGCATCTCTTTTTCTTCACAGACTTTCTCACAAGGCCCGTGGAGAGAAAACATTAACCTTATCGTATGCATGTACATGGACTGACAGTCGGACAGCCAGACAGACAGACTGACAGGCCGTTCGACTGGGCAGTCAAGAAAGTGGAAGCTTTACAACACACACACACACACACACACACATACAGTGGGACTCTTGGCTTGTTCATCTTTGCTGCGGGTAGACAAGTGCCCCGCTCATTAGACAAGCTAACTGATGGGCGCCGAGTGGGACAGACAGACAGACAGACAGAGAAAGAGCGGAGGCAGAGGTGGAGCTGCTAAACAAACTGGGCAGAGATGAGGCGAACCGGTTAATTTAAATAGGCAAAGCCAAAGCCAGAGCTAAGCAGACGCGATGATTGATTCATCATCCGCAGCAGTTAGTAAATTAAATGAATTTTTACAAGATTTTCACTGCATTATCGCACACACACACTGATACACACAGTTGCAACGGTAGTTTTCATATGTCCAGGTAATTTCAGTTAAGTCAGCAATTTTTATGTGCGCTTCAAGTGCCGAGAGTAGAGGAGATTCATTCAATTTATCTTACACGAGCTGACAGCAAACGGAGAAGAGCTAAAGCTAAAATCAAACCATCAAACGGGTCTCACTCGTTTTGGTAATTAATGAAGAGAAAAAAGATGGAAAAAAGGCAAACAAAAACCAATTCAACGACTTGCCAAGTAATCATCAATGGGCAGCAGATAATTACACTTGAAGTAAAAAAGATACACACACAGCCACAGCAGTAATAATATAATCAAACATTGGCATACAATGCCGCCAATCAAGATATTTACAATGGATTTCACTTTACTCCACAGATGCAGATTCACTTCGGGGTATCATCGATTAAAAGCAGATTAACGCGAGTAATTGTGGCTCAAAGATATTGCATCGAAATGTATCTTTTACTAAAGGCTTTTAGTTTATATAAATAGACGGCTGTCTGTGTAAATGTATGGAAGATATTGCATCGAAATGTATCTTTTACTATACGCTTTTACTTTATTTAACTATAATGTATCTTTTTATATTGTTTTACTTTATATAGATAGATGGAAGATATTGCATCGAAATGTATCTTTTACTATATGCCTCTACTTTATATAAATAGTAATAAAGTAAATGTAATAAAGTAAATGTATCTTATTATATTGTTTTACTTTATATAGATAGATGAAAGATATTGCTTCGAAATGTATATTTTACCATACGCTTTTACTTTATATAAATAGACGACTGTCTATGTAAATGCAACTTACTATACTGTTTTACTTTATATATGTAGATAGATGGAAGATATTGCTTCGAAATGTATCTTTTACTATACGCTTTTACTTACTATACTGTTTTACTCTATACAGATAGAAGGCTGGCTCTCTATGCAATATAAACTTCTAGTTTTAGCTATGATATGACTACTTCTATTTCAGTACTTAGTTTTTGAAATTGCATACGACTGTAGCCTTCTCGAATTTCTTCAATTTTATGCTATTACTTATTTAAAAAGTTTAACCAATTTTCGACTCATGTCACGCCCTTAATAGTTCTTTATGTATCAAAACTAATTATGAAAATACATATAGTACACTCCGCTACAAGGCAAACCTTTATCTATTAGCTCGACGACCTTTTTAAGTTGTAAACTATTCTATCTATACGACTTGAGCTATCAAATGTTGACCTTAAAAGTGCAATCATTGCTCCGGGCGAAAGTGAACTTCAATGAACCTTCTTTTGGGTTAGATGGTGGCATAGAGTGAGGTAGTAAAGGTGTGTGTACGCTTTACACGATACACCATAAAGTAGGAGGGGAAGAAGCAAAAGCAGAACACGATAACACAACCACAACACAATTAGCATGCAAAACTTAAGACAACTCAGACTCAGACAATCAAAGGCATTAAAAACCTCACGCACTTCATTCCATAGTCAATGTCTTCGTCTTCGTCTTCGACACTGAAACTACTATTTGTCTGTCCCAAAAGAAAACGTGTAAATTTCAGTTTGACAGGCAACAGTTTTCTTTTAGCATACCCTGACGAAAGATACATTGAAGGGGTATATGTAGTATATAGCAAAAAATATATATATCAAAATTATACAAAAAATAAGGACTTTTTTACAGTGTATTGTTCTCTTTTTTACCAAAACCTTATTACTTTTTTACAGGGTATCTTTAGCTTCATTCTCTCGTTACCAATGGGTATTGTTAAGTGCGTCTATGCCGTAGTTTTCTCCTCAACCATTTAGCATGGCAATCAGACAGCCAACGACCCACCCCACCCCCCACCCAGTGTACTGGAGAATAATACAAACGGGTCATGCATGGCCTGCAGTTGAAATTGTCGTACACACCTCTTTAGCTTTTGGCTGTTGTTTGCCAAGACACAAAAAATTTAAAAAAAACAGACGTAAAAAAGTGCAAAACCGTTTTCACTCGTTTCATTTCATTTTCATGTTCATGAAAATGCGACAGCACCACGCCCACAATCGTCTGTGGGCGCTACTACCAGGAAGGGACCCCCTTCGAGTCAAAGGCCGTTGACACAGATTTCTGTTAGCTGTAGTTTGCGTGCGTTGAATCCGGACTCAGATTTAGACTCAGACTGGAATTGGGGACTCTGGTCAAGACACGACACATGTATATAGTAAGTAGGTAGATACATCTGCCCAGACGGCGGGTAGAAAGTGCTATCGAAAAATGAGACGCATGGCCAATAAATAAATTGAAATATTTACGCTTTGGGAAGAATTGAATGGGAGCGAGCGAATGAGCGAAAGATCCACACCAGACCGGTCTGAAATTCTTCATTTCTCTCTCTCCCCCACTCGCCGAGTGTGTGTGTGTGTGTGTGTATCCATCCGCATCCCTATAATCGCTACGTTGGTCTCGGTTGACGCCGACTGTGGCTGCTGCAGGCGTCAGCGTCAGTCTGCAGCTGTGTGACCCACTCCCAGTTTGTCCATTTTTTTTTTTTTTTTTTTTATACTTTATTCTATTTATTGAATCTTCTCTTAGAGACTAACAACAAGTTATCAAATCTTAATCTAAATACTTAAACAAAAATTAATATATATTAATTGTTTTTATTACGGCCCTAACTATGCTGCTGGGTGGGGAGGTCTTTACGCCGGAGTCGTGTGTGGCTTGTGAAGCTATTTAGTGACCGCGCTAGTCTGTTAGGGTGGGTCTGAAGTTTTACCTGATACTTTGCTTTTACTTTGGCGATTTCATCAGTAACTAATTCAACGTGTAAATCTTTGTGGATATTCTCATTCCGTATGTACCATGGGGCTCCAGTGATAGTTCTTAGTATTTTTGATTGAGCTCTCTGTATGATCTCCAAGTTACTAATACAAGCATTTCCCCATAGCTCTGAACCATATGTCCAAATCGGTTTGAGCACAGCATGATATAATAGTACTTTGTACTCCAATTGCAAAGGTGAACGGTCGTTTATAAGCCAATGTAGGCTACTGGCTTTCAGCTTCAGTAGGGTTCTCTTCGCTTCGATGTGTTTACGCCAAGTAAGCCGTCTGTCCAGGTGAACGCCAAGGTATGTTACTTCCGTTGTTTGTGGAATATTGATGTTGTTGAGAGCCAACGGAGGACAGGTTTGCCTATTAAGGGTAAAGGTGACGTGCTTACACTTCTGCTCATTAACTTTGATGCGCCAGTCTGCTAGCCATTTCTCTAAGATCGACAGATGAGATGATAGGTGTTCAGTTGCCATAATTGGGCACTTGGAGCGACTTAGGATTGCAGTATCGTCCGCAAATGTTGAAATTGTTGTAAGGCTGCTTATTGGTATATCTGCTGTGTATATGATATACAGTGTCGGTCCAAGGACGCTACCCTGGGGTACACCAGCCTCAATTGGACGATATTCGGAGAGAAACTCATTGCATCTTACTGCGAAACTTCTGTGTTGTAGGTATGACTCCAATATTTTACAGATATTCTTTGGAAGTACGAGTTTGATTTTGTGAAGTAGGCCATCCAGCCAGACACGGTCAAATGCTTGTGCGACATCCAGAAAAACAGCAGAGCAATATTCTCGTCTTTCAAATACATTACGAATCTCGGAGGTTATCCTATTTACTTGTTCGATGGTTCCATGTTTTTCGCGAAAACCAAACTGGTGTATCGGGATTGTGCCATTGGTGAGAAGATGTTCTTTAATATGATGCAGCAGTAACTTTTCAAATATCTTTGAAAGACACGGCAGAAGGCTGATTGGTCTGTATGATGATGGTTGAGCCTTGTCCTTTCCAGGTTTGGGGATCATTATGATGACAGATTTTCTCCATTGGTGAGGATAATGAGCCAATTTCATCATGCAGTTGAAAATTTTGGCTAGGACATGTACAGCACAGGTCGGCAATTCAAAGATCATCTTAGGAGAAATGAGGTCGTGGCCCGGAGCTTTGTTCAGCTTTGAGGCTTGGTCTTTAATGGCTCTTGAGACATCTCCTGCTTGAATTATGATAGGCATAGTGGCTTTATAGATGTAACTTGATGGCAGAGCAAAACTATTGCTTGCTGGATGTGGTTTGAAGACTTTTTCCAGATGTTCGGCGAATGTATTTGCCTTCTCTTTGTCACTACGTGCCCACTCTCCTGTTTGTGTGTGCAACGGTGATTCACACTCGGTAGGTGGACGTAATCCCGATTTGGCTTTCCACAAAGAGAACCTTTTGCTATTTGGGGAGAGTTGCTCCATAAATTGTTTTTGGTCACAGTTTCTCTCCTCCACTAGGGCATCGCGTAATAAATGGTTGGCATTTTTTAATCTTTCCTTCGCGGCAGGTGATCTATGAGCTTGCCACTCTCGACGAAGTCTTCTCTTATTGCTTAACAACTCTGCAATATGTTTTGAAGCATGACTTCTATAGTGAGGTTCAAAAGCTCTTCTTTGTGGAGTGGAGTGTTTTGCAGCTAGCGACATTACAGAAACCAGTGACTCCACTGAGATATCTATGTCATCTTTAGAATGAAGATTTGGGCAGCAGTCAATGTGGGAACTTATATACTTCTTGTATTTCAGCCAATCTGTTTTGTTAGAAGTAAGTTGGCGTGGGCGTTCTGAGAGCTGCGGGCGATCATACAGATGAAGCAGGATTGGTGAGTGATCCGATGAAAGATCTGTTAAGTGTTCCACTCGAATCTGGGCATACGGCACACTTCTAGTTACTGCAAAGTCAATCAAGTCGGGTTGCTTCCTAGGATCTGCAGGCCAATATGTAGGTCTTCCTGGAGAAATGACGCCAAGCTTATTTCGTGGTGTGATTAAGGCATTGTAAAGTTGCCTTCCTTTCGGGTTATTGAGCCGCGATCCCCAATAAGTGTGCTTTGCATTGTAGTCACCAGCAGCTATAAAGCGGTCACCCAATGAGTTGAAAAACGTTACAAACTCGGCTTCAGTGATCGAGAAACGTGGTGGGCAGTAGATTGCAGCAAGGTTGATGTAGCCACTTACAGTGTCAATATGAATCGATGTTGCCTGTAGATACGTTGTGCCATTTAAAGCGGCGAATTGTAAACGCGGCCAAACTACGTCCAAGTATCTGCGCACATTTATCGCCACTTTTAGACAGTTTGACGTCGCTATTTCTGCTGTAGTTATTGTAGCTTACGCCGTTGCTATTGGCCTAGCCAAAATAATCAAAAATAAAAATAAAAAATAACGAAATTTCACCTCCGGTCACACGCTTCAGAAGTCACTATAACAACAAGCGGGCGAAAATATAAAAACTACAACTAATATAATGGAAAACGCCAAAAGCTCTTGCTCTGGCTCTTGCTGTAAAAAATTGCAGCTAATATCGCAGGTAATTAAGCGCTTGCGCCCATGGCACATGAAATTGATTGGATCCCAAGTCAGCCAACGTACATACAAACATTTAAAAGAAATTGCATTTGGTGCGACGATTAAGCCCCTGCTACCATAATACATTAAAATGATGGGAGTCGGGCACATACAAATTGCAGCTTATAACTGATTAAGCGCCAGCATCAAAATGATGGGAGTCGGAATACGACATACAAAAGCTGGCAGCTATAAGAAGTGCAGCTCAGCGGATTAAGCGCCGGCATTAAAATGATTGGAGTCGGAATTTGACAACGCAGTGCAGGACGCATACAAAAGCTAGTTGCTATGGAAATGCGACCATCAGAATAAGCCAATACATGAAAATGATTGGAGTTGGAATTTGGCAACACAGTTTAATACGATCGAGCACATATAAAAGCCTGAAAGTGCAACAGTTGAATACATACAAAAGCTGGTAGCTATTGGAAA
>JAWNNL010001385.1:0-12846 GCA_035045005.1 Liodrosophila aerea
CGTTAGCTATGATAATGCAAAGAAAATGCTCCATCTGTTGAGCAGTAGTTATATACTAGATATATGATAGATGCCACTGGTTTACTTTATAAACAAATTTATGTCAGTTAAATTTCAAGAGTAATAAGGTTCAAAATATTTATAGTTTCCATTAGAATTGAGATTGAAATGAATATGTATGCCATGACTTCAGTAAGTGTTTTACATAGTACTAGATGCTGTCATTAGTACTGCTTTGTTAATAACAATCTATGTATAATGAAGTATATACATATTTCAGTAAAAAACATAAATATATGTAGTCAGATCAATATGCAGTTAGATTAATATGCATTTGTATAGACTAGAGAGAGATAACCAATAAATTGTATACCATATATACATATATGTAGAACTCGACAGGATTATTTCTATTAGTAGGTTAGGTTAGGTTAGGCGGTAGCTGAGGAATAGACCTCAGCTCACTTAGGCCAAAAGAGGCCCATTGTGGTACCGGCATGGGCAGATTTGATAATTCCCAACTACTTCGCTTTAAAACCAGCCTGAGGCTTTAATGAACCGTCTCAGATTCCTTAGCTTTATTGGAGCAAGGTCCGTCAGGTCTGTCAGATGGTAGGACGCTCAGGTGAGAAAACCTGGTTCTACATAGGGCAGGAAAAGAACAGAGGAGGTGATGGACTGTTTCCTATTCTTCTTCGTCATGACAGCTTCTGTAGAAGTCGTTGAAGGGGGCCTGAAGTCTAGCAGCATAGGAGCCAATGAGCCAGTGACCGGTCAAGGCTCTGATTACTATAGACCTCTGATTACTATTAGTAAATAATTATAATATTTAATAAATATTTATAACAATAAAAAAAATTAATAAAATCAATGATTTATAAATATTAATGTAACGAGGAGTACCAGTATTGTGTCAGTACCAGAGGTGGCAACGCCGACAGCTACGTGGTAACGAAGGAGTTATCGATAGTGGGTGGCGATAATCATCGAGAGTCAGCCTCAGCGTGAGCAGTAATAAAGGAGAAGCATACTAAAAAGTTGTTAAAAAGTTGTCGTTCAAATACATATATAAGAAGTCGGGCACAGGAGTTGTCCGTCAGGCATAAGTTGGTACTAAGGGAAAGAGTGGAGTGTTGGCCACACAGGGAGTCGAGGGAGTTGCGGTTCGCGCCTTGAAGAAAAGGAGTTGCTGTCGTCGTCGTCGCTATCTAACCAAATTAAATATTGTTGGAATATCCCTATTCTATATCAAAAATATCATTAAAAGAAAATACTGTTTAAGTATTATTTAGTAGATATAGTTGGTCACACTGAAACGTTTGTTCCTTATTATTGTTTCATACTTCGTAGAGTGTACATGTGAAGTTGGTGTTGCGCGAGCTAAATATATAAATTACAAAATATAAAGTAATTGAAATATAAAACCAATAGTGTGTTATTTACTACAAGTTCTATTTCAGTTTTTCAACAAATATCACATTGTTACTTGTTCACAATCAATTGTAGAATCTCAATAATATTAACAACAACGAATCTATTCTACATTTATAACAATTGAGCAAATGCTTACTATATAGTTTAATAATTCACTTGAATATACCTGTACTATCTATCTATCTATCTGTACTATGTATTTCATTTTCAACTAACACCTAAGTAAAGCTCTCTCACCTAAGTACGACTTTCCTTAGCTGTAGTTTAAGTATCTGCAATTAACTTGATACTACTTTTTATTCAACTATAACATTGCACCGTTTGAGGTTTCATGTTGAACACAACTACCCCATTTAAAGTGCGGGGCAAGTGTGCTAAATTAAGTAGCCCTTTCACTACATTATGTTTCTGTTTTTATTATTTTTATTTGAACTTTTTTTAGCTATTGCATTGCACAAATTGTTTCAAGTGCTTAACTGTTGCCCAAGCAGCTTTTTGGGGTCAACTAGGCAGGCGTTGACTCCAGACACTGACTCTTGGCTGACGCTGACTCTGACTCTCAGCTGCTGGTTCAGCTGATCAGCGCCCCAAGGGGCAGCAGCAACAACGATGCCACAAACAATGATGACTTTCTGCTTGTAGTTGTTGTTGGTCACTCACTTCCTCTCCTCCTCGCCCCTTTCATGCCCCTCTCTCTTTATAGTCGGCGCCTCATTTGTTAGTGCTAGTGTTGTGTTATTTGCTTTGCCCGTAATTATTATAAATAGTTTAAATTAAGCCCATAAACAAAATGAAAGTTGATCAATTTCAAACTTGAGACAAGAAAACCAACTCAATTTCCAAAGCAATTAATTTAATTAAATGCACTGCTCATAAAACAACAAAATAAGAAACCATAAAAAAGAGCATGATGATGATGAAGACCATCATCGCCATCATCGCCTTCACCGCCATGATAGTGGGTAATAAATTTTTGATTGAAAAGTAATGGCATGTCGCAGGAGGTAATGCTTGACTAATGACCGAACGCCGAGGTGCCGAGATGGTAACAAGTGTCATGCAACAGTTTACAGTGTGGGTAAACAATCAATTTCAGCAATGACAGGAGGGTGTTTTATTAATTGCCTAAGCCCTTTCCCATATTTTGGGAGAATATTTTTGAAACTACAGTACTTTTACTATACCATCCATCTTCGACTACTTTTACCAGTATAGTGGTTCATTTGCATAAATAACAATGTAGGGCAATATCAACTGGGTGGCAACCCTCTTGTTAGATATTTGGAAATAATATCGTATGTACACACTGGCAATGTTAACTAACAGAATGAACTCACTTGCAATGTTAACTAACAGAATGAACTCACTTGCAATGTTAACTAACAGCATGAACTCACTTGCAATGTTAACTAACAGAATGATCTCACTTGCAATGTTAACTAACAGAATGAACTCACTTGCAATGTTAACTAACAGAATGATCTCACTTGCAATGTTAACTAACAGAATGATCTCACTTGCAATGTTAACTAACAGCATGAACTCACTTGCAATGTTAACTAACAGAATGAACTCACTTGCAATGTTAAATAACAGAATGAACTCACTTGCAATGTTAACTAACAGAATGATCTCACTTGCAATGTTAACTAACAGAATGAACTCACTTGCAATGTTAACTAACAGAATGAACTCACTTGCAATGTTAACTAACAGAATGAACTCACTTGCAATGTTAACTAACAGAATGAACTCACTTGCAATGTTAACTAACAGAATGAACTCACTTGCAATGTTAACTAACAGAATGATCTCACTTGCAATGTTAACTAACAGAATGAACTCCCTTGCAATGTTAACTAACAGAATGAACTCACTTGCAATGTTAAATAACAGAATGAACTCACTTGCAATGTTAACTAACAGAATGATCTCACTTGCAATGTTAACTAACAGAATGAACTCACTTGCAATGTTAACTAACAGCATGAACTCACTTGCAGTGTTAACTAACAGCATGAACTCACTTGCAGTGTTAACTAACAGAATGAACTCACTTGCAATGTTAACTAACAGAATGAACTCACTTGCAATGTTAACTAACAGAATGAACTCACTTGCAATGTTAACTAACAGAATGAACTCACTTGCAATGTTAACTAACAGAATGAACTCACTTGCAGTGTTAACTAACAGAATGAACTCACTTGCAATGTTAACTAACAGAATGAACTCACTTGCAATGTTAACTAACAGAATGAACTCACTTGCAATGTTAACTAACAGAATGAACTCACTTGCAGTGTTAACTAACAGAATGAACTCACTTGCAATGTTAACTAACAGAATGAACTCACTTGCAATGTTAACTAACAGAATGAACTCACTTGCTATACGCATAAAGGAATGAAGAGCAAAAATTGATTATAACTACAACAATAGTAGTAGCAGTATTCATGTTACTATTACTCGTATTACTACCACTTACTACAACTGTTACTACTATTCGCATTATTACTATTACTACTGTTACTACTTTTTCTAGTAATCCTATTAAACAACAATAATCCTGTATAACAACTACTCCTATTACTTGCTTTTATTCTTGTTACTATGATCACTAATACTGCGACTATTGTAGTAACTGCTATTACTACTACCATTTACTACTACTGTTACTACTTTATCTGCTAATACTTCTCCACTGTTACTGCTAGTACAGCGACTACTATTACTGCTATTATTGTTACCACTTATCACTACTTATTCTATTTTTACTACTACTTCTCCTACTACTTTCCACTGTTACTGCTAGTATAGCGAATACTATTATTGATATTATTACTACCACTTACCATTACTTCTACTACTATTTTTTGAAATTTTTCTTCTAATACTTCTAATACTACCTTTTCAGCTTTTACTTTTCCACTACTACAGTTCAGTACAGTACAGATATTACTACTTCCACTTACTACTACTACTACTACTACTTTTTGTACTTTTCCAACAACTATTTCTCCTACTTTTTCTACTTATACTTCTCCTACTACCTTTTCAGCTTATACTTTTTCCACTACTACTAGTACAGATATTAAATCTTCCACTTGGTACTACTACTACTTCTACTACTACTTTTTGTACTATTTCTACAACTACTTCTCCTATTACTTTTCTACTACTACTTCTCCTACTACTTTTTCAGCTTCTACTTTTTCTACTACTATTAGTACACATATTATTACTTCCACTTACTACTACTACTTGTACTATTACTACTTTTTGTACTTTTTCCGCAACTACTTCACCTATTACTTTTTCTACTACTACGTCTCCTACTACCTTTTCAGCTTCTACTTTTTCCACTACTACAGTACAGTACAGATATTATTACTTCCACTTACTACTACTACTTCTCCTAATACTTTTTCTACTACTACTTTCCACTGTTGCTGCTAGTATTGCTACTACTATTACAGATATTATTAGTACCGTTTACCACTACTTCTACTACTACTTTTTGTACTGTTTTTACAACTACTGCTCCTATTACTTTTTCTACTACTACGTCTCCTACTACTTATCCACACTTTCGTGCTAGTTATTCCCTTTGCCTATTCATTATAATTATGGTAATTTCCAGTGTCTGGTTAGCACACGCCCCCAAATCGAAAGTGTTTTAAGCTAATTGAAAATGCTGCTGTTGACCCCCTTCCCCCTCCCCTTCCCCCTCACTGACTCTTTCCCTTTGGTCTGTTCCATTTCCATTGTCACGGCAACATGCACGCGCCTCACCTTGAACGACATGCGCTACAAGAAAGAAGAAGAAAAACCAGAAACTTTATGTTTTGCCCTCTCCGTGTCTCTCCATGTCTTTCAACTCTTTTTGTTGCCGCTCGCGACATTGGACCTGACACAATGATAAAAGATTTGGCAAACATGCAAACAAGTAACAAAAAAGAAAAATACAAAAAATATAAATAACTTAAACTGCAAAACAAATGTTTTGCAAATTGAAATGAAACCCTAGTGGGAGGAGAGAGGGGAGAACTACAAATGTGTTAAGGCTTCGACAAGTTAACGTTTTTGTGCAAATGAAATAAACGACTGTAAGAAGAAGCAGAACTACCTCACAGTGCACAGTGCAAAATCATAGATATTAGTATATAGTATTATTATTAAATGATGATGATTGTGGAGAGACTTGTAGGAGCGAGTTTCCGAGACGAATCTGACTCAGCCGGCAGTGTTGCCTTCATTTTGTTAGAGACTGTACTGTGAGAGAGTGTTAAAGGGTGTAGGAAGTCTGTGCAACATCTGAATTGGATGACGAAAGCCGGAGATGAATGTTAGTGACTATTTGTTGCACTATTATCTCAGTTATGGGACCCAAGACGACTCTTACTTAGCTGAGCCATATCAAAGAAATTAAATGAAATAAAAGTATATTTAAACTAAAGTTCAAGTTCAAGGCACGAAGGGACAGCGAGGAATACTGGGAAACACATCAGGAAGCCAGACAGAGCAAACTGCTCTTAGGAAGCTACAACAAGAAGAGAACTGAGAAAGAGCAAAAGTTCACTTGGAATAGTCACCGGTATACTTACAGGACATATACTACAGGACAAGCATCTCAACAAGCTCAATATTGTTGACGATACACTCTGTAGACTCTGTCTCGAAGAGGACGAAACGTCAGAGCACATACTAACATAGGAACATGCCCGGCAGTCAGTAGGTTAAGGCTAGCTCACTTAGGTAACTACTTCCTAGAGAGTCTAGAGATAAGAGCTCTTCAACCAGGGAATCATCGCATTTCTGCGCTCGATTGAACTGGCGGAGAGCTCTAACTGAATTTAGGCAGAGAGCCCAATAGATCTTCGAGGTCGCAGTGTTAAAACAAATCTCTGATAATAAAAATAATAATAATAATAATAATAATAAAAATAATAATAATAATAAAAATAATAATAATAATAATAATAAAAATAATAATAATAATAAAAGTTAAAGTTAATGATCTGGAATAAACATTGAAATACCAGAAATATCGGAATAAATACCCAGAAAAAGTCTCAAATTTCTTACACTCTATAAGATATAAGATATACACTCTATACTCATTGGTCTGATTGGGTTTTTTTGGGTTTTCCCCAAACCATGCAGCAAATGCTGGACCTCTCATTTGAATTTTTACGTTTCTTTTATCCCCAGACTTAGATTTAAATTTATTCTTATTTTTAATTTTACTTTGTAATTCATTCAATTAAATTTAAATTACAATTAAATTAATTATAATCTGTCGACTGACCTTAGTCGACATTAAATAAATAAATAAATAAATAAGTCTGCTAATGCTAGACTTCAATCAAGTGCTAAGCGCAGGGTCTCCTTCTGTCGGTTGCGCACGACTGTCGCCTTGCTCATTCATTTGTTAACCTAATGAATACACGTTTAACTCGTAGACACCGAAATGTATAAGAAATATACATATAATGAAAGACCTTCGGCTAGCAACTGCGTTTACTCGGAACTCAAATCGTAGGTCAATTTCAATTTTCAGTTCTGCTCCATAAGTAGCACATGAGTAGTATTCTCGTACCTTCAATAGACTTGCTCAGCTCTCATTATACATGGTTATTCGCGCTTGTTACTTAATGCAAAACTCGTTTTCCTAATCGCTGTAGCTAATTAAACAGTTATGTTATTCGAGTGTCGAGTAATTGAAATGAAGCGCAACTGTCATCAAGTCGCTTGTGAGCTGGCTAATGAGCCACCCCACCTGACTGCACGGAGTTAGGGTATACCCTTGAAATGGTATAATGTCGCACTCCACTCAAGTTGCAATGCCGCAGTTGATATATGAGCACCATCAGGGTCTTTCGGCCGGCTCTGCAACTGCAATTGCAATTCTAGTGGGACTAACAAGAGCAAGGTAGCGAGTGGACGACATTCGGCTTGAGTTACTGCAAATATTTCCACTTGCAGATGGGAATTGAGGGTTCTGCATGATAATAATAAATACAGTTTTAATTAAATAAAGTGTAACTAAGAATATATTGATTTTTCAATATGTAGGGAGTATTTTGAATTCACGTAATTGACAATACAAATTTAACTATTATATATTTACTATTAAAGTTAATTCCCTGGTGTCAATCGATGAAATAATACCAAAGGAACATTATTTAAGCATTTTACAACAGAATCTGCCAGAAATCATCGGGAATATTGGTCTTCTAGATTTCAGCAAGACAACGATCCAAAGGACACGTGCTTTTCGGTCTAAAATTGGATGTTAAAACCAAAACTTCAGTACATGTGGTGTCTACCACAATCCCACGATATGAACATTTTTGGAAACCATGTAAAATCGGAACTAGCAAAAGGAGATGTGAGAGAGGACAAAGGACATTTGCTATGCTATTCATCTTGAATTAGGGCAACGCTTCACCTACAGTATGCCAAATCATAAGGGAGAACTAAAAATATCGAAATGGCTGTGGACATCTTATTAAAAAATTTGTAATAAAAACATTTGTTTAAAATAAAACCAGAGTGTGAAACTGTAACACTTGGCTTTTTTACATTTTGCTTCGGCTTTTCTCTTAAGGCTTATCAAATGGCTTCAAAAGCAAAGTTAAATATATAACTAACAAAACAAGACTAAGATCTTGAGGATGCATCGAATATAAGCGAAGACACAGATAGCTGAAGTGAGCATACCGAAAACGTTTTACAGTTTTGTACGTCAGTGTAAGTAAATAAGTGTAAATAAAGTATTTAAAATTTCTCTCCAGGCGATTTACCGCAAAAACATATCAGCTTTCCCGAAATACTATATTGATGGGAATGATGAAGGTTCGTTCGTTCAGAAGTTTTTCTTGTCAATTACAAATAAACGCATGAAATGGATTTGGACGCTAGAAATTTTTATGATGAGCTGAAAGAACTGACAATTATATTTTAAAGATAATTTCAATTACCCCGACTATCCCTTAATCACTCTTCGCAGCATTACAAAGAGTATCTTACGGGTATGACTTATTGACGAAGACTTCATATAACGCCAGGAAAATGAATTTCCGCGTAATGATATATATGTACATATGTGAATCACTCCTCCCAGCATTACAAAGCGTATCTTACGGGTATGACTTATTGACGAATACGACTTTTGGCTTCACGTAATGCCAGGAAAGTCCTCTTAATGAAGTACCTTATGTGTATATATACATACATACATATAATCGATATATTGTTAAAATAACTCCATTAAAAATACTTTAAATATAAAGTTTTTAATTTAAAAAATACCTACAATAAATCACTTGATATTTCTCACCATAAAAGCAAACATTTTCCAGCTCATTTTCCACTTATATTTTCCCCGCTGTTTGGCCCAATTGATAAGCAGCAAATAATGAAATGTTTACACGCTGCATCGGGCCAATTAATAAATTAAAATTTGTAATAATGCGAGACACGTGTAAGCGCCAGAGCGTAAGTATATGTATCTCTTGGGCATCTCTTTTTCTTCACAGACTTTCTCACAAGGCCCGTGGAGAGAAAACATTAACCTTATCGTATGCATGTACATGGACTGACAGTCGGACAGCCAGACAGCTAGACAGACAGACTGACAGGCCGTTCGACTGGGCAGTCAAGAAAGTGGAAGCTTTACAACACACACACACAGACACACACACACACACACACACACACACACACACACACACAGTGGGACTCTTGTTCATCTTTGCTGCGGGTAGACAAGTGCCCCGCTCATTAGACAAGCTAACTGATGGGCGCCGAGTGGGACAGACAGACAGACAGAGAGACAGAGAAAGAGCGGAGGCAGAGGTGGAGCTGCTAAACAAACTGGGCAGAGATGAGGCGAACCGGTTAATTTAAATAGGCAAAGCCAAAGCCAGAGCTAAGCAGACGCAATGATTGATTCATCATCCGCAGCAGTTAGTAAATTAAATGAATTTTTACAAGATTTTCACTGCATTATCGCACAACACACACTCGCACACACACACTGATACACACAGTTGCAACGGTAGTTTTCATATGTCCAGGTAATTTCAGTTAAGTCAGCAATTTTTATGTGCGCTTCAAGTGCCGAGAGTAGAGGAAATTCATTCAATTTATCTTACACGAGCTGACAGCAAACGGAGAAGAGCTGAAGCTAAAATCAAACCATCAAACGGGTCTCACTCGTTTTGGTAATTAATGAAGAGAAAAAAGATGTAGAAAAAGGCAAACAAAAACCAATTCAACGACTTGCCAAGTAATCATCAATGGGCAGCAGATAATTACACTTGAAGTAAAAAGATACACACAGCACAGCAATAATAATATAATCAAACATTGGCATACAATGCCGCCAATCAAGATATTTACTATGGATTTCACTTTACTCTACTCCACAGATGCAGATTCACTTCGGGGTATCATCGATTAAAAGCAGATTAACGCGAGTAATTGTGGCTCAAAGATATTGCATCGAAATGTATCTTTTACTATAGGCTTTTACTTACTATACTGTATATCTTACTATACTGTTTTACTCAATACAGATAGAAGGCTGGTTCTCTATGGTGTCTCGAAATGTATCTTTTACTAAAGGCTTTTACTTTATATAAATAGTCTATATAATGAATCTTTTTATATTGTTTTACTTTATATAGATAGATGGAAGATATTGCTTCGAAATGTATCTTTTACTACATGCTTTAACATTATATAACTATAATGTATCTTTTTATACTGTTTTACTTTATATAGATAGATGGAAGATATTGCATCGAAATGTATCTTTTACTATAGGCTTTTACTTTATATAAAAAGTACTTAAGAAAATGTATCTTACTATATTATTTTACTTATTATAGATACAAATTAACGCGAGTAATTGTGGCTCAAAGATACTGCATCGAAATGTATCTTTTACTAAAGGCTTTTACTTTATATAAACAGACGACTGTCTATTTAAATGTATCTTAGTTTTACTTTATATAGATAGATGGAAGATATTGCATCGAAATGTATCTTTTACTATAGGCTTTTACTTTATATAACTATAATGTTTCTTTTTATATTGTTTTACTTTATATAGATACATGGAAGATATTGCATCGAAATGTATCTTTTACTATACACTTTTACTTACTATAATGTTTATCTTACTATACTGTTTTACTCTATACAGATAGAAGGCTGGCTCTCTATGCAATATAAACTTCTAGTTTTAGCTATGATATGACTACTTCTATTTCAGTACTTAGTTTTTGAAATTGCATACGACTGTAGCCTTCTCTTATTTAAAAAGTTTAACCAATTTTCGACTCATGTCACGCCCTTAATAGTTCTTTATGTATCAAAACTAATTATGAAAATACATATAGTACACTCCTCTACAAGGCAAACCTTTATCTATTAGCTCGACGACCTTTTTAAGTTGTAAACTATTCTATCTATACGACTTGAGCTATCAAATGTTGACCTTAAAAGTGCAATCATTGCTCCGGGCGAAAGTGAACTTCAATGAACCTTCTTATGGGTTTGATTGTGGCATAGACTGAAGTAGTAAAGGTGTGTGTTCGCTTTACACGATACACCATAAAGCAGGAGGGGAAGAAGCAGAAGCAGAACACGATAACACAACCACAACACAATTAGCATGCAAAACTTCAGACAACTCAGACTCAGACAATCAAAGGCATTAAAAAACCTCACGCACTTCATTCCATAGTCAATGTCTTCGTCTTCGACACTGAAACTACTATTTGTCTGTCCCAAAAGAAAACGTGTAAATTTCAGTTTGACAGGCAACAGTTTTCTTTTAGCGTACCCTGACGAAAGATACATTGAAGGGGTATATGTAGTATATAGCAAAATAGTTATATAAATATCAAAATTATACCATAAATACGCACTTTCTTACAGTGTATTGTACTCTTTCTTTCACCAATAACTTATTACTTTTTTACAGGGTATCTTTAGCTTCATTCTCTCGTTACCACTTGGTATTGTTAAGTGCGTCTATGCCGTAGTTTTCTCCCCAACCATTTAGCATGGCAATCAGACAGCCAACGAACCAACCCCACCCTCCACCCAGTGTACTGGAGAATAATACAAACGGGTCATGCATGGCCTGCAGTTGAAATTGTCGTACACACCTCTTTAGCTTTTGGCTTTTGTTTGCCAAGACACAAAAAACTTAAAAAAAAGAGACGTAAAAAAGTGCAAAACCGTTTTCACTCGTTTCATTTCATTTTCATGTTCATGAAAATGCGACAGCACCACGCCCACAACCGTCTGTGGGCGCTACTACCAGGAAGGGACCCCCTTCGAGTCAAAGGCCGTTGACACAGATTTCTGTTAGCTGTAGTTTGCGTGCGTTGAATCCGGACTCGGACTCAGACTCAGACTGGGATTGGGGACTCTGGTCAAGACACGACACATGTATATAAGTAGGTAGATACATCTGCCCAGACGGCGGGTAGAAAGTGCTATCGAAAAATGAGACGCATGGCCAATAAATAAATTGAAATATTTACGCTTTGGGAAGAATTGAATGGGAGCGAGCGAATGAGCGAAAGATCACACACCAGACCGGTCTGAAATTCTTCATTTCTCTCTCTCCCCCACTCGCCGAGTGTGTGTGTGTGTGTGTGTATCCATCCGCATCCCTATAATCGCTACGTTGGTCTCGGTTGACGCCAACTGTGGCTGCTGCAGGCGTCAGCGTCAGTCTGCAGCTGTGTGACCCACTCCCAGTTTGTCCATTTAAAGCGGCGAATTGTAAACGCGGCCAAACTACGTCCAAGTATCTGCGCACATTTATCGCCACTTTTAGACAGTTTGACGTCGCTATTTCTGCTGTAGTTATTGTAGCTTACGCCGTTGCTATTGGCCTAGCCAAAATAATCAAAAATAAAAATAAAAAATAACGAAATTTCACCTCCGGTCACACGCTTCAGAAGTCACAATAACAACAAGCGGGCGAAAATATAAAAAACTACAACTAATATAATGGAAAACGCCGAAAGCTCTTGCTCTTGCTGTAAAAAATTGCAGCTAATATCGCAGGTAATTAAGCGCTTGCGCCCATGGCACATGAAATTGATTGGATCCCAAGTCAGCCAACGTACATACAAACATTTAAAAGAAATTGCATTTGGTGCGACGATTAAGCCCCTGCTACCATAATACATTAAAATGATGGGAGTCGGGCAATACAAATTGCAGCTTATAACTGATTAAGCGCCAGCATCAAAATGATGGGAGTCGGAATACGACACACAAAAGCTGGCAGCTATAAGAAGTGCAGCTCAGCGGATTAAGCGCCGGCATTAAAATGATTGGAGTCGGAATTTGACAACGCAGTGCATTACCTTAGGA
>JAWNNL010001386.1:0-11001 GCA_035045005.1 Liodrosophila aerea
AGTTAACGCAAAGCTGCGTGCTTTGAAATCGATGGGCAATGTGGAGCAAATTGCCAACAGCATCATAATACATTCATTGATGCAGAAGTTGGACAGCATCACACAGGCCAAATGGGAAGAAGCAGCATCAACGGACGAGATACCGACGTGCGAGCAGTTCACCACATTTCTGGAGAAGCGCTGTTCGAAATTGGAAAATGTGGAGCATGCAACTGCAGCATACGCAGTTAATTCTCAGGTGGGAAAGAATAAAAACACTAACCACAGTAGAAACTCTCTAATTGCCACTAACTATATGTCGACCAATGGCTGTGTTTATTGCAATAATGCAGGGCATTCGATATATTTGTGTCCACAATTTGCAAATATTACGCCCCAGATTCGCCTGAAAGAAGCCAAAAGGCTATCGCTCTGCCTGAATTGTCTAAAAAAGGGACATCAGGTACGAAATTGCAGCTCCACTGCCTGCCGCACATGTGGCCGCAAACACCATAGCCTGCTGCATCTTAACTCGCAAGCTACGGTGCCTCAAGCGCAAAGCACTATGATGACAGCCTCTCATCAAACAGGATCGTCTTCTTCACCCCCGTTCTCTGTTAGCACAACAAATCAATCCAGATTTCGTTCTTCTTGCCACTGCTGTCGTTAGTATAAGGAATCGTTCTGGTCGCAACTGCACATAATTACTTCATTCTTGGCTCATCAATTACAACTTCGTCGAACCAAATCATCTGCTCTTGTCTCTGGATTAGGCCATGCCCACTTTTGCTCCGAAGGATTCTCAGTTGATGTGCAGTTGAAGTCGCAAACTTCAGATTATGTGAAAAACATCACTGATTTAGTTGCCCCAGCCGTCACTGACAATCAACCAGGCATGACATTAAGCCTAGAAACTTGGAACATTCCGGCAAACATTCGCTTAGCAGATCCAGATTTCTTCAGATCTCGAAAAATAGATTTACTCATTGGAGCAGGCTTGTTCTTCGATCTCCTTTGTGTAGGCCAAATCAAGCTTTTTTCTGGTCTTCCACTTTTACAAAAAACTCGGCTTGGATGGATAGTCACTGGTGGAGCCGACATACGCCCGAAAAAATCCGCTCTAATAGCAACACAATCTGCTGATAGCGATAGCATGCAAGTTGAGATTAGGATGGATGACATTGTTCGCCGTTTTTGGGAAATCGAGAAGGTGGATGAATCTAAGTCGAAGTACACCAAGGAAGAACAAGACTGTGAAAATCATTTTGTTGCCAATATCTTGCGCTTGCCCACAGGCGAATATTCAGTTCGCTTGCCATTTAAAGCTAGGTTGGATATGCTTGGCGACTCGTACCAGCAAGCATATCGTCGTTTTCTTAACATGGAGAGAAGACTCGAACGTTATCCTGAGCTTAAGGCTCAATACTCGCCTGTTGCAGAGTCCTCGCTAAGTCTCTGCAAATACTTTCTTCCTCATCATTGCGTCATTAAAGAAGAAAGTACTACAACTAAGCTTCGTGTTGTCTTCGACGGGTCTGCCACCACATCGTCAGGACACTCCTTGAATGAACTACTCATGGAGTGTCCTGCAAAATGTATCGATGGGTCAGAGTGGCGGAGTCTGACAGCTACTTGCAATGCATCTTGTGGCGTGATTCACTTCAGCAGAAGGTACAAGCTTACAAGCTTTTTACGGTGACATACGGCACAAAGGCGGCATGATATTTGTCAGTTCGCGCCATGCAGAAGCTTGCATCTGCATATGGTGGATGCATTTATGTCGTGTCTATGGCTCATGGAAAGCGAGAAGCGCATCTCTTTTGTGCAAAATCTCGAGTGGCTCCGTTAAAGACTCTGACGGAGCCAAAATTGGAACTATGTGGAGCAGTTTTGCTGGCACGCCTTATGCAAGAGCTGCAGCAAATGAATTTGTTTCACTGTCCATTTTATTGTTGGTCTGATTCTGCAGTAGTTCTATCCTGGATACGAGATGAGCCCTCACGATTTCAAATTTTCGCCTCTAATCGAATCTCTTTCATTCAAGATGCAACTGCTGACATCTTGTCGAGAAAACAGTTAACAGCGCTGTTGCAAAATGCGTAATTTGCTTTCGCGCAAAACCACGTGTAGCTGAGCACATCATGGCTGATCTTCCGAAGGATCGAGTGACTGGCTCGCATGCGTTTATGGTGATTGGCATTGATTTCTGTGGACCATTCTACTACAAAAGCGAAGTTCGGAATCGCGCTCCTGTCAAATGCTATGTTTGTGTATTCATATGCTTCGCAACGAAGGCAGTGCATCTCGAACTTGTTAGCGATCTGTCGACTGGAGCATGGATAATGCAACTAACTTCGTTGGCGCCAAAAACGAGTTGGCGGAATTGAGGCATTTGCTACTGAGTAGCAAACATCAACAGGCCATTGAGGAATTCTGTTTGTTGGGCAGCATTGAATGGCGTTTCATTCCACCTCGTTCACCCCACTTTGGCGGGCTTTGGGAGGCAGCAGTTAAGACAGCAAAGCACCACTTCTACAGAGCTGTTGGCCCTTCCACGCTACCTCAAGATGACCTGCGCACTCTTCTGTGCCACATCGCTGCAGTAATTAATTCTCGCCCTTTAGTTCCCATTTCAGAAAACCCAGACGATCTAGATGTCCTCACACCGGCGCATTTCTTGGGCACTGCTCCGCTAGCCATGTTCCCCGAGCCGGACCTCAATGGGCTAAATATTAACCGGTTGGATCGATGGCAAGGGATCAGTTACTACCCGCAGATCTTCTGGAGCCGTTGGCGAGAGGAGTATCTGACACTTCTAAATCAGCGGTCAAAATGGCGCGCATCGCAGTCTAACGTGTTCGTCAATGATGTCGTTCTGGTGAAGGATGAAAACCTGCCACCTCTCAAGTGGCCATTGGCAAGGATCACAGAGCTGATCGCTGGAGCCGATGGCGTTGCTCGGGTGGCAATTCTGAAGACCGCTACTGGAATCACTAAAAGAGCTATTCGCAAGCTGTGCGTCCTACCCAAGCAGGATGTTGTTGAAAAACCTGGACTTTCAACGGGGGGAGTATGTTTGGTCACGCAACCAAATACCAGCGGCACAGCAGCATAAAAAAACTCGGAAAGCTACAGTCGGATGCAACCGACAGTAGGAGACCCTGTACTTTCCTTTGCACACACACACACTAACACTCACACAAGCACACATAGCGCAAAGTTGCATGCAACCACACATACGCTCGCGCTGCTCCCCCCTTACCTAGTACTGGGAATTGAATCTTGAATATCTCCGGTGTTTATTATCCGATTGAGCCACAATTTACAGTACAGATAAAGATTATCATAAGAATTTCGTATGCCAAAACACAAGTTTGTATCTTTAAAATTGTGGGCGTGGCAGTTTTTCGCGGTTTTTGGGGGAGGGGGGGAGGTATCAAAAATCTAAAACAAACTTGATCTGCTTGCACTATAGGGGCATCTAACCACCAAATATGATGTCTCTAGCTCTTACAGTTTCCGAGATCTAGGTGTTCATAAGATTATGCCAAATCACAAGTTTGTATCTTTAAAATTGTGGCAGTTTTTCGCGGTTTTTGCGGGAGAGGGGGGAGGGGGTATCAAAAATCTAAAACAAACTTGATCTGCTTGCACTATAGGGGCATCTAACTGCCAAATATGATGTCTCTAGCTCTTACAGTTTCCGAGATCTAGGTGTTCATACAGACGGACAAACGGACATGGCTAGATCGACTCAGCTCGTCGTCCTGATCAAGAATATATATACTTTATGGGGTCTGCCACGCCTCCTTCTGCATGTTACATACATTTCGGGCTTGCACAATCTTAATAGACCCTTTTGTACTTTTTTAAAGTACAGGGTCTAACAACAACAACTAACTCGTCTCTTTAATTGTAAGCTGCTCTGCGTAGCAGCATCTTCCTATAATTAATAATTCCTATAATTAATAATTAGTAATTAATTACCCTTTTGTAAACTACAAACTCACCTTTGTAAATATTAGGTACTACGTCCATGCATGCAATCTTTACCGACTTAATTTTATAATTTTAACAAATTCTTGCATTGATATCATAATTTGTCAAACGTTTTAAGACCTTGTACAATAGTACAAAAAGGTGTATTAGGTTTGTGCAACTCAGAAATGTATGTGACAGGCAGAAGGAGGCCTGGCAGACCCCACAAAGTATACATATTCCTGACTGAGCCAAAATTCACAGCACTGATAAAGGTTATCATAAGATTATGTATGCCAAATTGCGTCTTTAAAATTGCGGCTTTGGTTGTTTTTCGCGGTTTTTGTGGGAGGTATCAAAAATCAAACACAAACTTGATCTGCTTGCACTAAAGGGACATCTAACTGCCAAATGTCTTTAGCTCTTGTAGTTTGCGAAATCTAGGTGATTATACGGACGGAAAGACAGACAGACGAACATGGCTATATCGACTCAGCTCATTGTCCTGATCAAGAATATATATACTTTGTGGGGTCTGCCACGACTCCTTCTGCCTGTTACATACATTTCTGAGCTGCACAAACTTAATAGACCCTTTTGTACTTTTTAGACCCTATACTTTAAAAAAGGACAAAAGGGTTTTTGGCGTTTGTGTATTTTAACCAATAATATGTATTTTAATAATATTTAACAATAAATTTGCGCGTCGTAGAAGACGGACTGCCAACAATCGAGATACACAGTTGTATGTTTTTTATCGAACTAATATAAACGATGTTTTATCGAACCGTCGTGAAGAATGGTTGCGATGCTTTATTGAACCATCGTGAGGCGCCACAGTACCCCCTTCTAAAGTTCAAATTGGGAAAGATACTTTGCAGGAAATTTGACTTGTCTTCCAAATTTTGTAGTTTGATTCGATGGTGGTGCCGTTCGTGCGTTTGATGAATGCACACAATTGTCCTTCGAAGATGTTTCTGGGTTGTAGAAGTAAGCTGGCTTGACACGGTCAATTGAAACTTTCGTGTCTTTTATTTGACCCTTGAGAACGAAGTACTTTTCGTGTTTCTCCCACACCTCAAAAGGTCCTTCGTAGCAGGGTTCCAGCGGTGTTTTCACACGGTCGACTCTTGTGGTGTGTGATGATGCGGTGTCGTTGTTGTGGGTAAACGTGACATTGCTTTTCGCAGAGCTTCTGCGAACTCTGATTCAGTTGTTGATTGCGTTTGTGACGTCAGAAATCCTCCTGGGATACGTAACGATGTGCCATACAGCATTTCTGCGGGACTGAGGCCGATGTCATTTTTAACAGTTGTACGTAATCCCAATAAAACAAGATGCAGCGACGTGCTCCAATTAATTGAATCAGAACATTTTATGGCAGCTTTTAACGTTCTGTGCCATTGCTCGATCATACCATTCGCTTGCGGGTGGTATGCTGTCATACGCAAGTGCTTGAAACCGCATAGTTTACCCAGCTCTTGGAAAACTGTTGATTCAAATTATCGTCCCAAGTCGGTGGTGATGTGTAGTGGGATTCCATATAAAGCGAACCAGCCAGAGATTAAGGCGTTAGCTACTGATTGCGCTGTTATGTCGACCAGGGGAATCGCCGTGGACCATCTCGTGAAACGATCAATACATGTGAGGCAATATCGGAATCCATTCGACGTCGGCAGTGGCCCAACAATATCAATATTGATGTGCTCAAAACGTGCATCAATGGCTGTATACTCTCCCAGGGGTGTTTTAGTATGGCGCTGAACTTTGGCTTTTTGGCAGGGAATGCACGATCGCACGATTTTAGCGATGTCCCTTGCCATGTTTGGCCAAATGTAATGTTTAGCAACCAATTTTTTGGTAGCTTTCACTCCGGGATGACTTGACGAATGTAGGCTTTGGACTACCACCAGGCGGAGGCTTCTAGGAACGAAAGGTCGTACGAGGTTATTCGTAACATGACAATACAGTTGTTTAGTTGAACCTGGAATACATAATTTGGTTAACTTAATGCTGCTAAGGAACGATTGTAGATCATCGTCGTTGTCTTGTTCCAGTGCCATTTTGTCAAAATCAATGCTTTCGACTGCATTAATTCATGAGAGAAAATCTGCAATGTTGTTTTCTGTCCCGGAGATGTGTTTAATGTCGGTGCTGAATTGGCTAACAAAATCAAGTTGCCGTGCTCGTCGTGGTGATGCTTTCTCGTTGTTTTGTTTGAAGGCAAAAACAAACGGCTTGTGATCCATAAAAATCACGAAATTTCTGCCCTCCAGCGCGTACTTGAAGTGTAATATCGCCTGATAAATTGCAGTCAACTCTCTATCGCAGGTGCTATACTTCTTTTGTGCTGGCGAAAATTTTTTGAGAAGAAACCCAAAGGTTGAGTTTGACCGTTTACGATTTGGTGTAGCACGGCTCCCATAGCGTCATCGGATGTGTCGGTGGTAAGCGTTATTTGTGAACTCGGTGACATATAGTTCAGCAACGTGGCATTGGCCAGGTCAGTTTTGCAAGCGACAAATGCTTGCTCTGCGTCCAGGGACCAATTTATGACGGTTTTATCGTTTTTCTTGTTGCCTTCGATCAGAGCTTGGAGTATACTTTGATTATCCGTTGCTCGTGGGATGAATGGACGATAAAAGTTAATCATACCCAGAAACTTTTTTAAATCCTTAGCGAGGAGCGGTTTATCAATTAATTTTAAATTACGGATAGCTTCGACCTTAGTTTCCGACGGTTTTAGGCCATGCTGGCTGATATCGTAACCGAGGAAAGTAAGCTGCGATTTTCCAAACTGGCACTTTTCAAAATTCACAGCGAGTTGAGCGTTGCGCAATCGGGCAAAAATGATGCGGAGGTGCTGCTCATGTTGCTCTGCCGAGTCTGACGCAATAAGGATATCGTCTATATGCGAAAGCAAAGTCAAGGCCGTTTATGACGTCGTTTATGTAGCGCTGAAACGTCTGCGCTGCATTTCTCAAACCAAACGTCATGAAAAGAAATTCGAACAAGCCAAAAGGTGTGATAATGGCTGTTTTTGGGATGTCCTGCGGTTCAACCGGTATTTGATGATACGCCTTTTGTAAATCGATTTTTGAGAATATCTTCTTTCCATATAAGATGTTCGTCACATCAAGGATATACGGAACGGGATATTTGTCAGGCACGTTTATGTCGTTTAATGATCGGTAATCCCCACACGGTCTCCACTCTCCATTAGCCTTCTTGACTAGATGTAATGGACTAGACCAATTGCTTTTCGAGGGACGGCATATTCCTTTTTCCACCAAAAACGAAAACTCCTTTTGTGCCGCTTTAAGCTTTTCGCCCGATAATCGACGTGCGCGAGCGTGGGTTGGTGGACCATTAGTCGTAATGCAGTGGGTTGCTTTCGACGTTATGGGAAGCCTGTTAGAATTGATTATCGCCAGGTCACGATAATCAATTGCCACCACGAAAGTCCATACAAAATTTCTGCGTAACCCCAGCGATAAAGAGATCCGTTTTTCTCCGTACGTCTGTATTTGGGATCCATTGGCTGCGAACAGTAATTTTGAAGTAGGGCTGGGCGTTGATTTTTGGCCAACTGGCAGGACGGAAATATCTGCGCCAGTGGCGATAAGAAAATTAATTTTTGATTGAGTGTCGATGATGCTGAGACGGGCGATAATGCATTGGCTACTTTTGGATTGGCCCGCCGAATCCAAAGACTGCGTTAGTTTTTTGTTGTAGTAGACGAGAACGAGCATGGTTGGCGGCAGCTCCGAGCCTCGTGACCGAACTTCTTGTGGTATCAACACAGAGTTGTCATTTGTGGCAAAGACTTGGCTGAAGTATTTCGCTTAGCAGATATTGATCGAGACTGATTTCTGTTACGCTAATTGCAAAGACTATTTATTTGCTGCTCGATGCGTTCCAGACGATGGTTAAAATCGGATGTGTCATTTTGTGTTGGCGTACACTTTGACTGAACAGCACGTACGTTGCCCCTATAGTGCAAGCAGATCAAGTTTGTTTTAGATTTTTTATACCTCCCCCTCCCCCAAAAACCGCGAAAAGCTACCACAGCCACAATTTTAAAGATACAAACTTGTACTTTGGCATACGATAATCTTATGATTTATCTGTGCTGTGAATTGTGGCTCAATCGGATAATAAACACCGGAGATATTCAAGATTCAATTCCCTGTACTAGGGGTAAGGAGGAAGCAGCACGAGCGTAAGTGTGGTTGCGTGCGACTTTACGATATGTGTGCATGTGTGAGTGTTTGTTAGCGTGTGTGTGTGCGAAGGAAAGTAAAATTACGTCTCTAGCAGACGTACGGACAGACGGACATGGCTAGATCGACACAGCTCGTCGTCCTGATCAAGAATATATATACTTTATGGGGTCTGCCACGCCTCCTTCTGCCTGTTACACACAAATGTCATTTGCACAAACTTAATAGACCCTTTTGTACTTTTTTAAAGTACTGAGTCTAAACACAAAATAATAAGGAGATTCAGACAAAATATGCAAATAGAGTAGGGAAAGCTACAGTCGGGCGCAACCGACAGTAGGAGACCCTCTACTTTGTTTTGTCTTGGGTGTCGACAACAGCCGCATCATAACATACACACATATATAATAACAATAACCAGTACTGACACATACATAAATGCCCGCAAATAAAAAATCACGCATAAGCCCTAGCGGCCGCGTATTTTGTGGCTTCCCTTTACCCCTGCCTATATCTAGTATACAAAATTGATTAACCCATATCTTCGGTGTTAATTATCCGATCGGGATGCAAATCCAAGCAATGAAGACATTGACTCTAAAACTGGACATGTACAGTATTTTTGCGAATTGAAAAAAAAAAAATTAAGTCTCTAGCTCTTACAGTTTCCGAGATCTAAGTGTTCATACAAAAAGACGGCGGGCTAAGATAAGTGACAACCGGCATAGCCTGGCAACTATAGAAAACGATAAACATCTTATCGATTAAGAGATTGTTCAAGCATGAACATAGAATATAAGAGATGTTTAATAGTACATTCAAATAGTATATACAAGCCACCACTTTTTGGTGGTCCTTTGCAAGATGTTCAAGCATGAACATGGAATATAAGATATATGTTGCAACCGTCAAGTATGGACATAAAGAAATAATCATATGTATAAGAAATATGTAAAACTACAAGACGATAACGCAGATTACTAGCTGCATATTATATATCAACAGCGGCAGGCCACAATCTTTTGAGCCTAGACATTGTAGTTGAATGTATTAAGCATTAAGAAGTCTGCCAGTGAGCCTAGACATTGTATTGAATTAGGCTCACTAGACAACATAATAAAAGATAGACCTTGAACAAACAGAAAGTCCAGACTAGACATAAAACAATTAAGACACAGATAGCAGTCTGGACTCAAGATAATAAAATATGGAAAATGTACCCTGATAAGGGAAAACCCTGAAAATAGGAAATCTACCTAAGCATAGATAAGTACCATATTGTAAATGAGCTTATACATAACCCAGAAATGGTATAAAATAAAGAAAATTGGCTCCGTGCCGGTGAGTAGATCATCAAACTCCGAACCTCGCTGGTCTTTCATTTGTTCTCTGAACAGAGATCGAATAATAATCGCTAGCAGTTGGGGGCAAAGCTACTGGCTGCGCACGCTAAGAAGCATCAGAGACATAAAGCAACTAATTGTTATTTTAAATAAAGACATTGTAAATAATTTCTAGTATTCCACTCAACACGCGTTCTTATTGTGAATACCCGATAGCTGGTGACCCCGAGTGCGTCATAGAAACACAAGATCAGCGCAAACGTTAAATACGACAAACTTTCTCGAATTTCACGTGTGAAAATATTGTAACATGGCAAGCCAAGGAAACGAGACACTGGTAGAACCTCCACAGGACGGTGCTTCAACAAGTTAAGCAGCATGCATCAACAGGGTGGCAGTAAAAGTTTACCGTTCTGGCACGAACGTCCAGATTTTTGGTTTGCGCAGGTTGAGTTTCAATTCTGCGTCGCTGGCATCACCGCGGTTCACACGAAATTTCACACAGTGGTGGCGGCGATTGGATCAAACGTTGAGGCTCAAATCGCAGATGATGTACACGATCCTCCCCCAAATTCAGGCATGCTTTGGCGAAAGTTAGCAGATGAAGATGCAAAAACTACTGACGGGCATAGAATTGTGCGACAGGCGTCCAACACAGGTGCTCAACGAACTGCGTAGCATTGCCAAAGATCGCATTTTTTTAAATCACTGTGGATGCAGCGTACGGGCTAATTTGCAATCATCAAAGAAGGATCTTCAGAGATTGGCAACGTTGGCGGACAACATACTCGAAGCTGGTGGTCCTACTAACGCCATGTACTCAGTAGCTACGCCGCCACAGGTTGGCATCAACGAGGTATTGGAACGCATTGACCGTTTGGAACAAAGCCTCCAAAAGCGGAAATCGAAGGAAGGAAAAGTGTACGACGCCGGCAGGACAGTGCGCCTTTATCGCCGCCACAAAAAACTATAGCGTCATTCTGGTTCGTTGCCCCTTGGACCAGAAGTCAAAAAGCACATTGCACGCATTACAAGTTTTGACAAGAGCACTCAAACAAATTTTTTAATCAACACAGGAGCATATCCCAGGACTCCTGCCAGCGCATCTAGCGGATAAACTACACAAAACAAATAATGCAAAATTGTTTGCAGCAAATGGCACGCCTATCAAAACGGCGCCTAAAGTTAACACTGGGACTTCAACGGGAGTTCGCGTGGACATTCATAGTAGCATAGGTAAACACATTAATCATTGGCTCCGACTTCCTCAGCCACTACGACCTTTTGGTGGATGTGAAGCGACAAGTACTAAAAGACTCCACTTCAGCTTGCCAAGTCCAAGGCGTAACCACACAAACGGTAAACGCTGCGGAACTGACACACATTACAAGCAAGGGATTTATTTATTTATTTAAATTATATCAACTAAGTGCAGTTGATGAAAATTTTAAAATGTAAAAAAGTAAAAGTAAATTAAA
>JAWNNL010001388.1:0-21547 GCA_035045005.1 Liodrosophila aerea
GCCCTAATCTAATATTGATGTCTTTCTTATTATCATTATATTATTATATATATATATTAATTCCTTGAAAATTCGTTTATATTGATATATATTTATTTTACTTTAATGTAACTTTTACTTTTACGAGATCTTTGTTTAATGTTTGTTAAATAGAAAATAGCTTAACTTCCTTACTTATTTTTATCAGAGAAATTAAATTCGCTGTACCTCATTATTTTATTATATTATCGTTATGCATATTCCAGATTATTTTATATTTTTTTACATATACGATTTCTAAAGTCTCCGATTGAAACTACCCCATGTAAGACATGAGAAAACTGTGAGGAAAAACGCTAACGGCAACAAACCTTGGACGCGAGTTAGTTAGCCAGCGCGTGCAGCCATGTTTCAAGCACTGAAAACCCAGACTTTTCTGTAAGTTTTCGCTATCTCCCAATCCCCTAGCCCCTACCCCTCTGCACCAGCGGACTGACAAATGCAACAGCAGAGGCAGCGGCACTTATCACTCAACAATCGGGTCTGACCCCCAGCCCTCGACCCGGAACTGGCCAAGTAATTACGAGAGAACATGCCATGAAAGGGGTTTGCAGTTGGGTTTTCGCTTTTGGGGAGTTTTATTCAGTTGCTGCAGTATGAAGTCGGCTTGGCTCTATGGCAAATTTAAATGGGTAAAACCAAATTGTTAGTTTAAACAAACAGCAATCAGGCAAAGAGCAGCGCTTAGATTTTGCCAAATCCCAAAGGAAAATGTTCTTGTTTTCACTCGAAAGACATGTGAACAAATAATGGGTTAGTATTCAACATTGTTGTTACTTTAGTTACAGCTATTTTATTCGGAAGTCACATGTAAAGAAACTATCATAATCAGGACAAGTTGCCCGCGGGAACCAACAATAGAAGCAAAGAACAAAGGAGAGAGACTCAGAGTTCTTGTTGCTAAAGAATGTCGACTTAATAGGGACATGACTTATCGAATAACAGATTACTTTGTTTTGGTATAGTGGATGATTTTATGTCGTGTTTAATTTAATAATATCCAAAGTTTATTTAATAATTTATTGTAATACAAATATTAATTGATACTAACATAAATAATATTACTAAATTAAATCATTTAAAAAAGTATTTGCAAGATTTTCTTAACTTTATCTAAAGTATTTTGGCCAATAGTAATGTTTAGTGTTAATATTTTTACATTAATATTTTTATATTTTTATAGAGAGTTTAAACTACTTTTAAATGTGATACATTATGCATTGTATCTACACTTTCGCTGGCCAACTATGTATGTTGTTTTATCTGCTCCTCTTCTCTTTATTATTGTCTTGTTGTTTCCAGCCGTTGCAGGTTCCATGCTGCCATTGTCCAATTCTTGGAGGAGGTCAACATTTGCCCGAAGGATAATCTAATTTCAGTGAATTGTAGATAGGATCATTAGAGAGGGGATTGGGGAATGAACATGTGAACTCGGATCTGTTGGCAGTCTTAAACCAATTGAGAGTGCGTGTACTTACGTCCTCTTTCCAAACTTTGTTTTAAATCAGTTTTTTTTTTGTAGAATATATTATTCTATGTACTGTTTCAAATATTATATATTTAACATTTTTAGTCTGTTTCAAAGGTTTAAAACTGTCTAAAGGGTTTAGCCACCAAGAGCAGGATAATGGGAAGAGGTCATCTGTAGATAGGTTGTATGTTGCAATACACAGGAACTCATTAAGATCTAGAGACGCAAATGTGGAATGTAGATGTGTACAGTTGGAATAGTATATGTAAGTCAATCAATCAATATATATGTATACATCAAATGTAATATATTTAATGTTCATATTGTAAGTTTATTGATGAATTTAAAGTGTTTTGTAGATTGTTTACCAGAACAATTGAAATCTGTTTGTTACATTTCACACTGCAAACGGCCGTATAAGCATTTTAACTGTCTTAAGAGAAATGAGAATGCGGTTGCTTGTTTTATCCACCACTTCATAGTCAAAGTATATGCCGTTTAAGTTACTGAAATTGAGATTGAAATTGTTTTATATTACTTCTCAAATACTTTAGGCAAAGGTACATTACCTGCGTGTACAGTGTTTATACCACCAGCCTCCTTTCACTTTCTTTGCGCAATTAACGTCTTTCTCTATATCATTGTCTTTGTCAAAAGTTGAAAACTTTTGATTTACATGTGGCGTGAAGCGATCATACATAACATTTCCAAAACTGTTTCCTACACTGATTAACCTATACTGATCGTCTTCACCAGCAATAGAAAAATTAGTGTATCGTAGTACATACTCGTATGTAAAATGGCCATCAAATTTTTCCATATGAATATATAGCTCATGCTGTTGACTCTTAGTTATCTGGTGTATCTTCTCTAGGCCAAGAAAGAAGTCACCGTCAAATGAGCCAAATCCTTTTTTATAGGTTTTCCAATCGCTGTAGAAATCCTCTTTTCCATTGATCCTCTGCTGGATGATGGTCCAACCAGGACCAGCTGTTCCATTGTCGCATAGTACATCGAGCACATTATCGTGGGAGAGAAAAAGTTTATGAGGTCCAGGATTAGCCCCGAAGGGTATACATCTATTTGGATACTCATTTTCCAAATTCTGTAATTTGCCTTGTGTTTGTTTAAGTACTTCCTTATTGTTCTTAAGCTCTTTTTCATAGTTTTGAATTGGCTTGTAAGTTTTTAATTTCTACATTCTGTTTTTCAATCTGATTTTCATAGGATTGATTTTGTGTGTCATCTAATTGAGATTTCGCAATGAGGTTTGCTATTCGTTCACTTTGTTCGTTGATAAGTTCAGTTTTAACAATAATTAAATCATTTAGTTTTTCGCCTTTAGCCACTTCATATGTCTTTGATAGAGCCAATTCCATGACTTTTCTATTGACTTCCATCTGACTCTTCAATTCCTTGTTGATAACTTCATTGTTACTTGCTTTTAGTTGTAGTTTTAGATTTTCAGCCTTTAGTTGCTTAAGTTGATTTTCATAATTTTCCATTTTTGTGGCATCCAATTGAGTTTGCGCAATGAGGTTTGTTAATCGTTGACTTTGCTCTCCGATAATCTGAGACTTATCCGTCATTTCTTCATTTAATTTTTCGAATGTCTTTCTATTGACCTCTATTTGACTCTTTATTACTATTACACACATATGTATCCATTCATATACACCATTGCGAATCTAGTAAGTACAAGGTATTTTAATGTCAATATTTCTACGTATTACTTAAATTATTTTATTTAAATTTAACTTAATTTTCATTCGTCTTTACCTGATCGTTAGTTGGAGTTAAGGTATCTGTTGGAGTTGTCCAAGAAGTTTCAATCAACGCGAATATCACTGTCACATATTGAAATATATATAATTTGTAATTCATTTTATTTTATTCAGCACGACAGCACACTGCGAAAGTTTACTCAGCATTAAATTAACAGAGACTTCAACATCACAATAAAGCTCATTCGGGTGCAGTGTTATATTTAGCCTGATAAGGGACGAGAAATGACGATTGGGTATAACTGAGTATTCTGTATCTGCATTCCTTTAGTATGTATATAAAAGGTTATCAATATTATTATTTTCTACAACTTGAGACAAAGAAACAAAAGACATGGGATTGCAACAGAAATAATGCCCGCAAACCTACAAATCTACCACCTTAGCAGACAGTAAGAGACCGTGTACTTTGTTTCTCTACATAGGTACAAAAGTATGTACATACCCGCAATCATAAATCACGTATACACACTGAGCTCACGCATGCTGCGGATTCCTTCCTTCCCTTATGCGTAATACAGAAAATTGATTTTGGAATTTTCAATTGGGTTAGTCAATTCCGAAATTAGATAGTCAATGACTCTATAACTGTGAATGTTTTGCCAATGAAGTTGTTGAGGAGGAGGAATAACCGAGAATAAAGGGTCTAAATTATTATAAAAATTGTTTTTATATTGTTAGAAACAATTCAGTTATGAACTCTTAAAGTATAATACCAAGTAGAGTAAAGTTTTGCTTAAAAAATTGAACTTTGCTTTGAAGCTGGTTGTCAGTACATGGTGTGGGTTTTTCCTCCTCGGTTTTTTTCTGAGCTTATTGGACCTTTGTGAAATATTGTCATTATCGTATTAAAAGCGCCTACGGTTAAACGGTCATGTAAACTTTTACGAGCATAAGGAACATACACACACACACACACACACACAAACATATTTACACAATGGGAACTGCAGCCAACTTCATGTGCTGTACGCCCTTTTTAACCCTCTGGATACGCCATTTGTTTTATTCTCGCAATCGCTTTGTGCGCATAATTTATGCATTAATTATATGGAAGTGTGTCGTAAACAATAACAACAAAGGTCTACAGTAAGAGGTTATCTACAAGTTAATACCCTACACTGAAAGAATTCTGTTGTAATTGAGGTTCTTACTTAAACTGAAGTAATGATCTGAATTATTTTAATTATATTAGTTGACTTTTAACACTTAAAATATTTTTAAAAATATTATAAACAAGAACAACACAAATCTAAAGCAAGAAGTTAACTACAAGTTAATATCCTACACTGAAAGAATTTCGTTGTAATTGGGGTTTTTATAATAAATAATATTGAAATAATAAATTCAATAGTTAATTTAATATTATTAGTGGTTTTAGAACATAAAAAACTTACTTACAAATATTACAAACAATAACAGCCCAAGTCTTAAGCACGAAATTATCAATAAGGTAATGAACCACACTGGAAGAATTGTGTTGAGGTTTGTATTAATTGATATGGAATAATTATGGTTTTATTGTTAGTAGGTTACTTATTAATATTCAAATAATTAATAATTAAATTAGAGTTTTTTTTCTCTAATTTCATTATCAATTTCCTTAGTGGACTTTTATAACAATAAAAGTTTATTTCATAATATTCACAAATATAATTTTTTTGATTAAAACCCCTATTAAATATTTATAAGCAATTTTGCTATTTATGTTATATTATTTTTATTTATAAACCTTTTTTTTTAATAGAATGAAGAGCATATAATTTGCAAACTACAATAAGCACTTTGGCAAAGTGTAAGGCTTTAAATGATTCTTCAATAAACAGCAACGACTGTGAAAATTACAAGCAAAGATATTTGTTGCTGAATATAAAAAATAAAGTGTAAAAAGGAAATAAAAGAGAAATATGCAGCAATTTATATTGTGAGTTTATTTACCGCAAATTGTTATAAATCGAATTTTAAGTAGAAACGAAAAGGAAAATGGAAATAAAACTGCATGTAAAAATATGATAAATTACGCATACGCCGTGTGTATCTTTTGCTGCCTCACATATACACACACACACACACACACTAGTCGTGCATATGTATGTAGTTAATTGCCATTTTTAACAACATTTTGAGCTTTGTGGCATTTCTCTTGTAGTCAATACCATCAATGCAAAAATAACGATTTGAGGTTGGCGAATTGTGAGAAACAGTTAAGGGTATTTGAATAATTTGAATGCATTTGTGTAGAAAAAATATAAAATATATGTATACGTATGCAAAAATATAGATATGTATAATATACATTGTATTTATGTTGCAGAAATTTTAACAATTTAAGCTAACCTTTTTCACATATATTTTATTGTTTTACAGAGTTTTTTATCGTCTTAATTGAACTTCCAGTAGAGCATATTTTTCTTTAATGATATGAGGTGTATGTAATTGATATTTCGTAGTTTCTATATTTAATTTGTGTTTCGAAGTAATACTTAAAGCTTTTTCTTAGCTGGCTTCATTCGGTTTTAATCTTTCACGCTCAACTTGCCCCCCTCTCCCCAGATAGACCATAAATATCAGTATAAAAAACTTGCCTTCGATTGTCAGCCATAAATTGTAAATTTAATGTGCCCAAAAGGCTCCTCACACACACACACACACACACACAAACTACGAGGACTTGACAGTCAGTGAGTTGTCAAACAGTTTTATTGACTTCTATACTTTCAGATGGAAACCCAAAGGCCAGGGTAGTGGGAAAATAAACACTTGCCCTAACAATAACAACAACTGGAACGAGGGAACAACATCAGATCAATAGCTAGGGCCGTTTAAAAATCACCAAAGATACGAATATATTCCAGAACCCAGAGCCATGAGTATCTACTACTACAAGAAACAGATTAGAAAACTTCAACGACTGACCAAAGTTGTTAAAAACTTTTTCCTAAGCCCTGGACACCCTCCTGCTGCACGTTCTCAAATCAGTGGCGGCCTCTCTCAAATTGAGTGGGGAGTGTTAACAGAGAATGCCCCAGTGTGTGTGAGTGTGTGCGTGTGTGTGTGTGGGGTGCCTTAAGTGTGTCGAGAATATCAGTCTAGTGAACGAGTTGTTACACCAAATTGACATATGGCGTTGAAGTTTCGTTCGTTTTCTGGGTCAAAAACTGGCAAAAACTTTTGAAAATACTCTTGCCGTTGTCAATGCCGATTTTTTCCGCTTGTCTATTTTGCTTATTGCAAAGGAAAGAAAAGCCCGAGACTACTAAACTTTTTGGCCAACTTCCTTGGCACAGTACATGCGAACTGCAGATTTCATTGACATTTTAAAGTTTCACGCTTTCCCTCTAAATCTCAACATGTCGGGTTGTAAAACTCTTGAAGGAAGTGCTCGTTCTTGTGCTGCCTTTAAACCAGTCAGTGTTGGCAAATTAAATTACACATTTTAACACGTTTGCCAAGGATCACTTAACGCTTTGAGTAGCGCACACAAGCTGCCGTAAAAGTTGAGAGTCTACGCTTTGTTGTAGATGAGCTCACAGAATGCTAAATGCTCTGAACAGTTTGTTAATATTTTTTTAAGATATTTTAATGCAATAGAATAATAATATATTATAAAAAATATTTTGTCAAAAATATTTTTAGTATTTCAATTAAATTTAAATCGAAAAAATAGGCAAAGATACTTTTGAGACATACTATAATACGAATATAATCTAGTATTGTGCGTGATTAAAATACTATTCCAAAAGCCAAGGATAATATTTGTTAAATTAGTTTTGTTTTACAATTTAATATAAATTTTATTTATATTCCCAAGAGTTTATCTGTTTATTTATTTAACGTCAACTCATTTGCAGTCGACAGTTGAAATAAAATTACATTAAATTAATTAAATTAGATATAATTTGAAGTTAATTATTAACAAGTCAAAAACAGTAACAGTAATAGTAATAAGTAAAAAGTCTACCCGTAATTAATGTCAGTATTATTTCACCATTCAATATCAATTTTATTTATATTCCCAATAGTTTATCTAATTACTTAACGTCTACTATTTTGCACTTGAAATATGAAATTAAATTTCATTAAATTATTTACAGATATAAGATATAAATTTAAATTAAAAATTAGCAAGTAAAAAACAGTAACCATAAATAAGTCAAAAATCTTGCTGTAATTTATGTCTCTAATTTATTCAAAACTATTTAAAAATGAATTTTATTTTATTATATTATTTTTTTATTAATTTTATTTTACCTACATTTAATTTATTGTTATAACCAATACAGTCCTGTTCCTAATTCTAATTCGATGCTAAATGAATTAAATTTATCATACAATTTCAATTTTCTTACCATCCCAAAAGTAAGGAATTCAAATTAATATAAAATTGATTCAGAAATGGAATTGAGAACAGAACTGATTATGAGTATGTTTAACTATGATTTTATAATCTTTTTATTTAGCAAATGTACTTATATGGCTCACAAAGGCCTCTGATATCTGTTTAACCCTAAAGTAATACTTCTGATCTTATACAAGTATTTCTGTGTGCAATTGACAAACCACTTTGCAAATTCAGTTAGCCTCAAAAAGAGTGTTTATTTGACAGTAGTATATCGGAGCAGCCAAAGGAGTAAAAGCTAAATACTTTACCTTTGCTAGAACATTCAGGCTGGCTCTCTGTATAGCATTGACGACTGTTTCTCTGCACTCTGTTTGCCATTGGTATTCGCGCTGTTGCTGTTTCTATTGCCTTTTAATGCCCCAGACACATTGGAATTTGTGCACATTACAAAGAAGGAAATGTTTGTTGCCTTTGCCAGGCATCGACGCCTCCTGGCATGGCATGGCTGTTGCTTTGCTTTGAAGTGGTTTATACTGATTAGTCGGGGGTAAATTGGCTTAAAAACGCGCGGTTAACACACACACACACACCAACGCGCAGAGTGAGTACTAGCAATTTTGTCAAAAAAAAAAGCGGAAAGGAAAATGTGTAGAAATTGACAGAAATTACAGTTGCCGTTGAGTTTTCTGGCCTTTCGGAAACGCTGTTTTATAGTTTTAGCTTGTAAATGGCTTTGAAACGTTCGCCAATTCGTGTGTGTGTGAGTGTGTGAGTGGTTGTCGCTAGTCAAACCACCATCGATCCACACAGCACCACCGACAATTTACACCCACAGTCGCTAGGCAGGCGCTAATGATGATTGGCAGCTGTTAAAATGATTAAAGGCTGCACACAAAATGCTCCTCACATCCACAAGTCGAACTCGGAACGTTTAAAAGTTTTCCTCAAATATAACTGCCACGTTTATTGAATTAGCATTAAAAATGTGTCCGTTCTTTGATAACAACACCAACTAATTTTACAAGTTGATTACTTACACTTGCTGACTGTATGATTAATGACAAGGCATGAGCTAACAATCTGCAGCTATAACATTCAAAGCATCTTAAGCTTTATTCATGCTAGGAAGGAAGACAGTGACTCTAAAACTGTACAAGCTCAGGATATTTTTGCGAATTTAAGGGGAAGGGGGTGACATATCGAAAATCAGACATAAACTTGAGCTGACTACGCAATACACGAAGCTATCAAAAAAGGAATTAAGTCTTATAGTTTGCGAGATCTAGGTGTACATACGGACAGACAAACGGACAGACAGATGGGCTATATCGACTCAGCTCGTCGTCCTGATCAAGAATATATATACTTTGTGGGGTCACGCCACCTTCTACCTTTTACCTTCTTGGTAAAAGCCGGAGTCAACAACAATTCAAATACTGGTCTTTTGTCTTAAGTTATATGAGGTACTCTTAATACCCTGTGTCCAGTGAAAATAGGAAATGAAGGTCATACATATATGTAAGTAGAAATATATCATATATGTACATTTAGTTTATTTCGTTATACATATATCAACTGTATAACAAGTAAAATATTGAGCATGGCAAATTTTCCACTCGATTTAAGTTTTGTATTGATGTAGGGTACGCTTAGTAGTCGTACCCTTTTTCTCAGACTAACTTTCTCACATAGTTATTTAAATTTATAAAATTTTTTTTAATATTTGAATCATGTACTTAAAAAAGTCAACAGATTTTTAGCCTAATCTGAAGTTTACTTCTAATATTCGATATGTGGTATGTATTAAAAGTAATCAAAAATATTTCAAATTGTTTCCAAAATTAAGATATTAATAATATAAATTAAAACTCAATTTTATCAACGAAAACAAAAGACTATTTGCTGTGCAATAGTTGTGCAAATTATTTATGCCACGCATAATCGTCGAGTATTTCAGAAATTACAGAGAACTGGTATTAGAATTTCTATGAAAAGGGGGAAAAAAAGAATGAAGAATCTCTTTTGCATAAATCGCACTTTTCGATTAGCATTTCCCAATCGAAGCTGAGTAATAACGATTTGGAACTCGTATTCCCAGCTCACCCTCCCCCCTCTGATATAGATGTTATGTATGCAGTTGTCGAGGACACAGTTCAGTACACTTTGAACAATTGCGTTGTGTGTGTGCGGGTGTGGGTGTGTGTGTGTGTATGGATTCATTTTGCGTGAGAAATTTTCAATTAATATGCGCAATTGCAATCGAGTGCGAGAGTTTTTACCATATTGGGGAATAGGATTTTAGTTCTTTTTCAACTGCAGTTGGTTTTATTATTTTTTTGTGTGCATGGCAAATCTTCCAAAAATTTGTATTCAAGTGTAAATTGCATTGCAGCTGCGACTAGTGCAGCGAATTTCACAACACTACTTGCCATTTTTTCGTTGCATTTTGGCTGTAGATTTAGCATTTTGAGTGGCGGCATGAATGGATACAAAATACAGTTTTTGTCGAGGCCATGTTGTCGCAGGTGGCGCCACACACTGTGCCATATGTGATGACGCCAAGTAGTTTGCCATACTTGACAGACAGACGGACAGAGAGACAGACAGACAAACTGACGGGACGACACTCATCCATCTCCATCTATCCAGTCAGCCATTTCTTTGGTAGTCGATGTGAAGAATTTACAATTCAAAATGCCACAAAATTCGTCTTCGGTTCTCGCGTGCTACATCTATTTGACAGCTGTCGCTGACGGACAACTTTTCTTGCCACAAACGAAAGACAAGACAACTTGCAGTTACTCCTCCTGCAGAAGAGCGTAGTAGGAAGTTTGTCTTCGGCGCGTTTCTGTATATGCAAATTTTCAATCAAACCAGAGACGCCAGTGTTGTCACTTGTGTATCAGCGCTTTCAAAAACATCTCTGCGGCCTCTGTTCACTTTCCTCCCCCTTTCCCTTTTGTTCCGTCCACCCATCTCTAGCAGCTTTACTTCCTTCTTTTTTTCGTTTGCGCCTATTGCATATGCAACACTTTTCATTCAGTTTCAGTGTTTGGAAAAAGAAGATGTGCGAGCGCAAATATTCAAAACTAACGGGCAAAAAAAGTACACGGTGCAAATATCGACAGATTATGATATATTGATATATGGACACTAAGGTTATGTACTAACAGAAGGCATGAAAGTTCAAATTTTATTTAAGATATTAAAGATATTAAAAATTGAAACAGAGATCGTTAAAGGAGCTTTGGAATGTCAAAATAATTGATCGCATCATCGACGAAATAAAAATGTATTTAATGTGACAATTAAGAATAAATATAGAATAAAACGACACCTTAATATTAATATTTATTGGCATTTAATTTTAATTTATTTATTTAAAATCCATTTACCCACTGTTTCGCCAATTCCTTTTATTCTGTTCGCACTGAAAAAATATTTAATTTAATGTGACAATAAAAATAAATATAAAATATTACAACATTAATATTATTAAACTTATTGTCATTTTATTTAAATTTATTATATTAAACCCAATTTAATACACTTTTCTCACTGTTCTGCCAGTTTTTTTTATTCTATTCTCACTCAAAAAAAAAGTTGTTTTGCATGTTCTATAGTCGCATAGAAAATTGTCAATGGTTGAAAGGGGGAAAAAAGGCAAACTTAAAGCAGTTAAGAGCTGTACTTGGCTCTGACACCTGCGGCATTTTCAACTGGCAAGTTTATTGATGTTTCTCTTTTTATGTGCATGCCATCAAAGGCAAAGGAGAAATCTCTAAAGATGCTGAAAGTAGTTTTACGCAAAGTACCAAAGAAATTCCAATAAATGGGGGAGGGGGGGACAAATCTAACGAAAACAACGCCAATTGGTCACATTAAAAGCAGAGCTTGTAAAAATATTTTGCTGCCAAGTAAATGGCCTCACTAGCGGGATATCCAATATGTTTTTTTGCTTTGCCACAAAAGAGAATATCCTTTTATGATTTATCCCAGCGGTGCCAGTTAAAAGTTCCGCAAACATGCGGCCAGAACAATTTCCTTTGCCTTCCACAACATTATTATCTGGGGACATTTTTAATAAGATTGTGTGGGCGTACCCAACTCTGTGCCCTGTTAGTCTCTGACATAGTTCCAGCTGGCAAGTAAGTTATTTAAAATTATTTATGTGTCAATTATTGGGGTTTTTGTATTGCGGCGTCCGAGCAGGGACCAAAATCGAAATGTTGCTCTCTGGCGATTTATGGTTGGGGGGAAGTAAAAACTACACTCAGAAAGTATTAAATAGCTGGTCATAAAGTTGTACGATTCATAGGCTAGCCCAGTTTATTCTAGTTGTGTCTCTGGCAATTGGAGATTATTTATACGAGCGTTCAGTGGGTCATTGCGGAGCTTATCGAAAAAGTTTTGACCATTGCCTGTCAACCCAAATAAGAGTATGAAATAATATGCGAACAGAAGAGAAACCTAATTAAGTTTAAATGGCTATAAATACTGTATACTAGAGCTCTTATCGGAATATATTATTATTGTAATAACTATTGCATTCAAACACTCAATGGAGATGATGCAATTCTATTAAAAATGTATTAACAACTCCCAAACAGAGACTTAACTGCAACTGAAACTGTTGCCAAAAAATCACGCATCATTTACTTCAGCCACTGGTGACTTGGAGTGCCAGTTGCAGGCACCATGGCCCAGTTATTGTCAACAGGATGCGGCAAATATGCCACTTTTATGGCACACTTCCGCATCCGGCCCCATCCCCAGCGAGAGTCGAGGTAACACGGCGGATATAGTTGGTAAATTACGGCGCAACCTGCGCCGCGCTCAATGCACAGCGCAGCCATGCTACTAGAGGGAATGACGGCACACTGAAACACAGAGAGAAAGCGGTGTGAAAAAGAAATGAATGCAAAGTGCCAACGCACTAGGAAAAGTATCTGAAAGCATGCTGCAGAAATGCAAGGTACGAGTCAATAGAATATTATATACACTAGAATTGTGTATACTACTAACACTAGAATTGTACTTAAGTAGTGTACTACGATATAGTATACTGATCAGATTGAAAAACTAAATAAGCTAAATGAATAATATTTATACAGCTTCATCAATAAAATCAAAAATTAATAATAACTTCAATTAAGAATATTATCAAAATTCGAATAAGAATGTTTTACTTACTAAATAAATACATATGAAATAATTATATTAATTAATTGTTACTTTAGTTTGATTTCACTTTATAGAACCTCCTAAAAGAATGCTACATATATTCAAGTCTAACGTGAAAAAGTTATCTTTATACAGATTATCTTCCAGCTAGTTAAAACTACTATTGGAAAGAACTCAAATCATTCAGGGAAAAAGGTAAAATAGGTATAAATATTACGTAATTATACCATTAGCAAATTAATCTGAAATTAAGTATGTATTGTAAGAATGGATTTCTTTATATAACTGTAGCTTCAATTGTGCAAACAAAAATAATAAGTAAATAAATTAGTTTATTTTAATAGTTTATTTAATATATATTAAGTCCAAATAGAGAAAATGAATTTATTTATTTATTAATATTTACTTTATTTATTATAATAACTTATCATTTTTTGTTTATTATTATTTTATGCAATCAAAAATAATAATTAAATAAATAAATTAATTATAATATTTAAAAAATATCATTTTTTTTACAAATTATAAAATGTATTTATTTATTTATTTCTATTTATTATTTTTATTTCATTTATTTTTTATAATTTTCTTTTTATTTTATTTATTTTATTTGTTCCAACACTTACAATAAGCTGGAACAATTGTGCAATTGTTGCAATAGTTTCTGCACAATTTGATATAAGAAAACGAATACTTTTATAGCTACTGCAACTGGTGTGTTGGCTCTATCTGAACTCATAACATAATCGTAATACCCTATATGCAATGCTGATAAAACTGGCATATTAAATGTGGCATGCAGCAGACGCTGGGGCAGGAGGAGCAGAGAGGTTTGGGGGGGAGGGAATGGTATCGATAGCAACAGTTGCAGTTGTGGCAGTTTTACAGTTTTTGGTAGCAGCCGGAAGCAGCTGGCGGCAGCTGTTGGTGGCGCATTTTTAAGTTCTACGTGTGGCACGTGCAACAAACATGGCCCCAGCCAATGGGGCGGGCAAGAGATATGCAGATGCACAAACTCTAAGATGCAGATACAGTTGTTGTTCCGTTTTATGCTCAAGACTTTCTCCAAAGCATAAAAGCCAAAGGGAGAAGACGCAAAAAAAAGCGAAAAACTGTCAGCTTTCTGCAGTGGGCGGCTGGGCGTGACCGGGTGCACTTTAAGCCGTGGCCTTTTACGAATTCGAGTTACGGGCCGCATTGTCAACGTCCTTTGCGTAAGTGCAGCAGCAGCCACTGGATGTGGGGGTAGCAGTAGCAGTAGCAGTAGGGAGAATCGCTGATTGGTTCCATAGCTCAATCTGGAACACTGCAGCAGTTGCCAGGACAACACAGGGAACCGGCACTTAGCAATTGGGCTAGTTAGAGGCCAATTTAGGCAAAAGCAACAATGATTTGAGACCACCATACCGAATGGCCTAAAACACGTTTGCTAAGCGAGTTTTCACTGTGTAAAACCAGAGCGAACTGTTGAGCTACAATATTGGGGAAATTGCATTTAAGAATGATTAATATTATTGCGAATTGAATTGGTGAAAAGGCTTTCTAAATTAAGAGGAGCCGAGCCGAAGGGCATTGTTGTTAGTACGAGTACTCTGGCTTCTTAAATGTTTTATAATAGAATATACATATTTATCTTACTAAATAAAAATAAATAAATAAAAGTTGTCCATTGTCTTTAGATATCTTTAAATAAAGAATAATATATTCCTCCGAATTATGTAATATGAAATATGCTAAGTCATTCAGCTGTATGCCAAGCGCAGCTCAAAAGGCAATACTACGTTTTTCTCAACTCCACAAACTGTTCGAACAAATTCAATAAATTTTGTAACCTTAAAAGCAAATTATTATTGAAAGCGATTAACTTTATATTTTTAAACTACGTTTATAAATTAAGCTATTGTTTGAAAAGTCACTATAATTTTACAATAAATCAGAACAATGTTATTTATTATATTACATTAAATTAAAATTTACCCAATTTCTTCAGAATGTTTTGAAATTAATGTGCTAAAGTAGAACTATAATACTAATTAGATAATTATAGCTTTAAAAAATAAAATCTTTATGTGTAGTAGTATATTATAAATATAAGTAATTATAATTATAATTATTATTATAATTATATGTTAAAGTTAGAAACATTTTATTTTACATCAATAAACTGCCTTTAAGATTTAAATAGAATAAGTAAGTAATTTGCCTTCCTCTATAGCCCCTAACAAGTTTGAAAAACTCAAGCACTTTAACACAACTTATTCCTACTTTAACCAATAAACTCGATCATTTTATAATTTTCAAGAAATTTCCATAATAGTTCTAGTCCGGAAACTGTAAGCCACAGGAAACTGGGAGCGAAAACAAAGCACAAAACTGTCGTAAAATAAAATCAAAATAAAAAAAATAATACTGTAAAAAATAAGTTTGAACTTTAAATAAATTTTTTGACATCGGGAAAAGTGCAGCAAGAAAAGTTCTTAAATATAATAAAATATATAGAGACAGTAAAAAAAGTTGAAAGAAAGATAGCAACAAAATACGTTGAAATAATGGGCCCAAAAGCCTTGGCATCGAGTAGGAACTGCTGGCAGGATGTGTGCTCGCAGGATATGAGCGGGCATAAAATTTAATGCCTGGCGAGAGAAGGAGTATGTCAAACAGAACGACACTGAAGCTGCACCCGCAAAGTCCTTTCGAGACTCTGTTGCATTATGAATGCCGCATAATTTAAGTGCATCGCCATCCTGACCTGACCACTAAACTTGCAGCCAAGTTAACCAACTTTAAGACAGTTTCCACTCTGCCTCATTCTTTTGCGGCTTACGTGGTTGTGCTTTAAGTGTTTGTGCAACACTTTAAAATCTCAGTGTCACAAAACTTGTTCCTCCCATTTCGTTCCTCTGCATAGTTGCTCCTTTTTTGTATGTTGGTCAAGTGTCCTGTGTGCGTGTCGTGTCCTTCTCGAATTTAACTCAAATCGCTCCTAATGTGGCCCACAGAAACTTGGACTGGCACTCACTACTATTTACAAGTACTTTGAATTGACTTGCACTGCAGCTCGGACGTGTCCGAATGACAGGATATTACGTGCATAAGTGAGTGAGAAAAAGGATTGAAGCGTCGATGCATGAAATGAGCATACATGTAAAATAATTTGAAAGTTCTCAAATGAAAGGTAAAGCAGTCTTTTTATTATCATATCAAATACTAAGCTGAGAAAGATTAACTGGTTATAAGTACAACTTCTTAAGCAATTGCCTTTGTAACCGTTCTGCAGTGCTGAAAATGTATTTTAAATATTTCTTTGAATTCATTAAATGGCCCAGAATCACATGATAGCAGCATACCGTTCATATAGTCAGTAGTCGCTGCCAATAACCCTCCATTTATTTACAATTTAATTTTTAGACCTTGTACTCTAAAAAAACTCGGAAAGCTGAAGTCGGATTCAACCGACAGTAGAAGACCCTGTACTTTGATTTACCCTGGGCGTCGATAATAGCATCTGCATATAAGTATATACTCACATATACATACATATAAACATATATACAAATATACATACAAATATACACGCAAATGCAAACAATAACCAATACTCATACAGAAATTCATACTCACAATCAAAAATCACGTATACGCCCTAGTGGCCGCATCCGCTGCGGCTTCCCCCCTTCCCTAACCAAGTGCCTAGTACTGAAAATTGTTTGTCCAATATCTCCGGTGTTTATTATCCGATTGGGCTGCAACTCGCACCAAATATGCAAAGCATCTAAAGCTTTAATCCAAAAAATGAATCCAGTGACTCTAAAACTGTATATACTAAGGACATTTTTGCAAATTTAAGGAGGAGGGGGATGACTTTTCAAAAATTTGAAATAAACTTGACCTGCCTATGTAATACACGAACCTAACAAAAAAAAATTAAGTGTCTAGCTCTTATAGTTTCCGAGATCTAGGTGTTCATACAGACAGACAGACGGACAGACAGACGGACAGACAGACGGACAGACGGACAGACAGAGGGCTATATCGACTCAGCTCGTAGTCCTGATCAAGAATATATATACTTTATGGGGTCTGCCACGCCTCCTTCTGCCTGTTACACACAAATGTCATTTGCATAAACTTAATAGACCCTTTTGTACTTTTTAGACCCTGTACTTTAAAAAAGTACAAAAGGGTCTATTAAGTTTAGTTTGTGCAAGTCAGAAATGTATGTAACAGGCAGAACGAGGCAGACGTCACAAAGTATATATATTCTTGATCAGGACGACGAGCTGAGTCGATCTAGCCATGTCCGTCTGTTTTAAATTTTAAATTTTTGATACTTCCCCCCTCCCCCAAAAACCGCGAAAAACCATGATAATCTTTATCTGTGCTGTGAGTTGTGGCTTAATCGGATAATAAACACCGGAGATATTCAAGAATGTACTAGGTAATGGGGGAGCAGCAGGAGCGTATGTGTGGTTGCGCGCTACTTTACGATATGTGTGCATGTGTGAGTATCTGTGAGCGTGTGTGTGTACAAAGGAAAGTACAGGGTTTCCTACTGTTTCATCTGACTGTAGCTTACGGGTTTTTAGACCCTGTACTTTAAAAAAGTACAAAAGGGTCTATTAAGATTGTGCAAGCCCGAAATGTATGTAACAGGCAGAAGGAGGCGTGGCAGACCCCATAAAGTATATATATTCTTGATCAGGACGACGAGCTGAGTCGATCTAGACATGTCCTTCTGTCCGTCTGTCTGTCCGTCTGTCTGTCCGTCTGTCCGTCTGTATGAACACCTAGATCTCGGAAACTGTAAGAGCTAGAGACATCATATTTGGCAGTTAGATGCCCCTATAGTGCAAGCAGATCAAGTTTGTTTTAGATTTTTGATACCTGCCCCCCCTCCCCCAAAAACCGCAAAAAACTGCCACACCCACAATTTTAAAGATACAAACTTGTGTTTTGGCATACGATAAATTTATGATAATCTTTATCTGTGCTGTGAATTGTGGCTCAATCGGATAATAAACACCGGAGATATTCAAGATTCAATTCCCTGTACTAGATAAGGGGGGAGCAGCGCGAGCGTATGTGTAGTTGCGTGTGACTATGCGCTATGTGTGCATGTGTGAGTGTCTGTTAGCGTGTGTGTGTGTGGAAAGTACAGGGTCTCCTACTGTCGGTTGAATCCGACTGTAGCTTTCCGAGTTTTATCTTCATGAATTAGGCTGTCCACGGTTGCCATACTTGGCGTTTTTACACCAAAATGTGCACTTTTTATGTGTTGGCGGAATGGCACATTTTTTTCCTGACATTGGCCCTTTACGACGTTAAGGTAGCGCTAAAATCAATTTCCATCAATATATAAAAAATGTATTTGTTTCTTTTTGTTTTGATGGTTCTACGCGTTTGCAAGGCCGTTTTGCGCCCAAGCCAAAAAATCACTCACACCTAATGTGCCTGCCAACTTATATTAAACATATATTGCTGAAAACAGTTCAACTCAGATTCCTTTTAGCAATCTAATCGAAGAAGGATCGCTCACTTGCTCACTTGGAACCTTTTTAAGTATCTTAAAAATCTCCCATTTAGCATATTTTTAATTCTTTTCATTAACAGTTGCGTGCTGACCTATTTTTCTTTTTATCATTTTTAGTAAACTGTCTTAATCTTAATCTTAAATCTCCCCAGACTGCTAGCTGCCAATGTCCTCGAAATGGACCCACTGTGTTTTCGAATTAAAGACATATTTATTTAATTTTTAATATTAAATTGTCAATTTTACAAGAAGTGAGCAAAAACGCAAAAGTTCTCAGAAAAACCAAAGTGAGGAAAAACGCATAATGATCAAGCACATAAAGCGCGCATGAACAGCCCAGCAACAGCGCAACAGAGCAGCGGGTAAGAGCAGGAGAGCAACTGAGCAATTAGCAACAGCTGTTTAGTAACTAAGCAGTGAGCAAGAGCAGCCCAGCAACTGAGCAATGAGCAATGAGTAAGAGCAGGAGAGCACATGAGCTATTAGCAAGAGCTGTTCAGTAACTGAGCAGTGAGCAAGAGCAGCTCAGTAACTCAGTAATGAGCAATGAGTAAGAGCAGGAGAGCAACTGAGTAATAACCCAGAGCTGTTTAATAGCTGAGCAACGGAGCAGTGAGCAAGAGCTGTTCCGTAACTGAGCAAAAAAGAAAAATTAGGGAAGAACATGTTCACTTGTTCAGTTTAGTGAGCAGCTCATTTTTGTTCACTCACTTATGAGCAACCCAACACTACTGTTTAATCTTATATTTTATAACATTAATAAGTCTGCCAGTGAGCCTAGACATTGTATTGAGACTAGACCTAAACAATTAAGACGCAGATAGCAGTCTGGACTCAGATATGGGAAATGTACCCTAACAAGGGAAAACCCTGAATAGAGGAAAACTACCTAAGAGATAAGATAAGATGGAATTCTACCTAAGCTGAATGTAAGATGTAAATGTAGAATGTAAAGTAATATGTATGCCCAAGAAAGGGTCTAATAAAGTAGACTGGCCGCCTGGTCAGTCAGTTGTTATTCCGCACTCAAACCGAGCGCAAGTGTCCTTTCTTCGCTCGGCAAACGAGAGTTGTTATTTAGCTTATCTACCGAGCGTACGTGTATCTATCTTCGTTCGGCAAGCGACATATTGACACAGCACTCCATCATTTTGTGTGTTGTACAACTACAAAGGAGTATAACATCGCCGTGGAATTGCCGCCGTATTCGTAACATTTATTTAGAATCATAATACACCCAGTCTCTATCAACTTGCCATAGCCAAATATTAAGCATATCAAAAGATCCAAGCGCCCATGACAAGCTCAGTGTCCTTCGCCAGCGTTTACTAAACTAAATTAGAGACATTTAAAAAAAATTTCTGCAATTCAAAATATCTACTAGCCGAAATTATGAGTGAGTTTGCGCCATCCACAATTAAAAAGGAGATAGACACGGAGTGTCACACAAGTATTAACGATGCAGAAAGAGCAATCAAGATTGAACAGACTAACGGAACGTTCATTGACACGAAGGAAGAAGAAGTTGATCAAATGCTCGATTCTTTGCTAAATGAGGAGTGGAAACTAGTACGCAGAGATGTTAAAATTGACCCAAAAGATGATCCAGAAGCCGTACCAGAAACCGCAAGAGAGACTAATGCAGAGACCGAATCAGGATCAGAGGCCGAAAATGACACTACGAGGACACTACTACCGATAAACAGGCGACGTGACAGTGATAGCCAATCGAAGGCTGCTAACAATGATAGTCCTCGATTGTCGGAATCATCTAGCTGCCTCTTTTCGGAATCAACAGGCTCCCGTTGGTCGGTATCAACAAGGTCCAGTTCGTTGGAATCAACTAGTTCCAGTTGGTCGATACCAACTGGAAGATCTACATTCAGGACAAGTAAGAATGAAATAGATGACGTTTCTGCTCTTACTACTTCTAGTAGTACAAACTATCAATGCGAAATATGTAACAGGGACTTTACATCTTTAAGAGGTTTGCAAAGTCATAAGCGAACGCATAAGACTGAACAATTTTTCAAGAGTTCCGAATGCCCCAAATCATTTCTTAATAAATCCCATTTGGTGGAACATAAAGAGAAACTCACTGCCAAGGAAACCAAGATTGCTGGGACTACCAAGCCACCCATCGAAACTAAGAGTGCCGAAACACGTTATAAGTGTTCTTATTGCTCCAAAACATTCCCGATCCGACAAACTTATAAAAAGCACCTACGAGTCCATACTGGAGAACGGCCTTACAAGTGCTCCAAATGCTTGGGTACCTTTAAAAAGAAGTCTCATATGTTGAAACATGTCTGGGCGTTACACACTGAAGGAGGGCAACACAAGTGTTCCCGCTGTCCACAGACATTCGTGACAGTGGGACAACTATGGACTCACCTTAGTTCTCATGCCGCAGAGTATCCAAATATGTGTAGATTTTGTCAAAAATTATTCGACACATTAGCCGATTTGAAACAACATATTGCCAACTACCACGCATCGAAGAAACGCACTGGAGAACGGCCTTACAAGTGCTCCAAATGCTTGGCTAAGTTTAAATGGAAGGTTGGTCTGGTGAATCATACCTGTGCGTTACATACTGAAGGAGGAGAACACAAGTGTTCCCACTGTCCACAGACATTCGTGACAGCAGGACAACTATGGACTCACCTCACTACTCATGCCGAAGAGTATCCAAATATGTGTCGATTTTGTCAAAAATTATTCGACACATTAGCCGATATGAAACAACATGTTGCCGACTACCACGGACCGAAGAATGTATACCCCTGCGACTATTGTAAAAAACAATACCTTTCGAGGGGTAGTTTAAAGAAACACATGCGGTCTCATCACGGAGAACATCGCGACATACGCTTTAAGTGTTCTTATTGTTCTAAAATATGCTCTGATCGAACTGTATTAGAAGAGCACATACGAGTCCACACCGGAGAACGTCCTCACAAGTGCTCCAAATGCTTGGGTACCTTTAAAACGAAGTCTCAAATGTTGAAACATGTCTGTGCGTTACACACTGAAGGAGGGCAACACAAGTGTTCCCACTGTCTACAGACATTCGTGACAGCGGGACAACTATTGACTCACCTCACTTCTCATGCCGCAGAGTATCCAAATATGTGCCGATTTTGTCAAAAATTATTCGGCACATTAGCCGATATGAAACAACATGTTGCCGACTA
>JAWNNL010001389.1:0-12773 GCA_035045005.1 Liodrosophila aerea
TTTTTTGATAGCTTCGTGTATTGCATAGGCAGCTCAAGTTTATGTCTGATTTTAGATATGTCACCCCCTTCCCTTCATATTCGCATAAATATTCTCAGCTTGTACAGTTTTAGAGTCACTGTCTTCCTTCCTAGCATGAATAAACCTTAAGATGCTATGAATGTTATAGCAGTAGTTTGTTAGCTCATGCCTTGTCATTAATCACACAGTCAGCGAGTGTAAGTAATCAACTTGTAAAATTAGTTGGTGTTGTTATCAAAGAACGGACACATTTTTAATGCTAATTCAATAGACGTGGCAGTTATATTTGAGGAAAACTTTTAAACGTTCCGAGTTCGACTTGTGGATGTGAGGAGCATTTTGTGTGCAGCCTTTAATCATTTTAACAGCTGCCAATCATCATTAGCGCCTGCCTCGCGACTGTGGGTGTAAATTGTCGGTGGTGCTGTGTGGATCGATGGTGGTTTGACTAGCGACAACCACTCACACACTCACACACACACACACACACGAATTGGCGAACGTTTCAAAGCCATTTACAAGCTAAAACTATAAAACCGCCAATTAGCAACGCGTTGGCAATAAACTAAACAGCGTTTCCGAAAGGCCAGAAAACTCAACGGCAACTGTAATTTCTGTCAATTTCTACACATTTTCCTTTCCGCTTTTTTTTTTTGACAAAATTGCTAGTACTCACTCTGCGTGTGTGTGTGTGTGTGTTAACCGCGCGTTTTTAAGCCAATTTACCCCCGACTAATCAGTATAAACCACTTCAAAGCAAAGCAACAGCCATGCCATGCCAGGAGGCGTTGATGCCTGGCAAAGGCAACAAACATTTCCTTCTTTGTAATGTGCACAAATTCCAATGTGTCTGGGGCATTAAAAGGCAATAGAAACAGCAACAGCGCGAATACCAATGGCAAACAGAGTGCAGAGAAACAGTCGTCAATGCTATATAGAGAGCCAGCCTGAATGTTCTAGCAAAGGTAAAGTATTTAGCTTTTACTCCTTTGGCTGCTTCAATATACTACTGTCAAATAAACACTCTTTTTGAGGCTAACTGAATTTGCAAAGTGGTTTGTCAATTGCACACAGAAATACTTGTATAAGATCATAAGTATTACTTTAGGCTTAAACAGATATCGGAGGCCTTTGTGAGCCGTTTAACTACAGTTCCTAAATAAAACGTATTATAAAATCATAGTTAAACATACTCGTAATCAGTTCTGTTCTCAATTCCATTTTCAATTTTATATTATATATATTTATATTAATTGTATACTAATTTGAACTTTATACTTTTGGGATGCTAAGAAAATAAAATTATTTGATAAATTTAATTCATTTAGCAGTCGAATTAGAATTAGAAACAGGACTGTATTGGTAAGAACTAAAACAATAAATAAAATGTAGATAAAATGAAATTATTTAAAGAATAAAATAGTGAAATAAAATACATTTTTAAATAATCTTGAATAAATTAATGACATTAATTAAAACCAGATTTTTTTGTATATTTTTTGTTATGTTTTTTACTTGTTAATTTTTAATTTAAATTTATATCTTACATCTGTAAATAAGTTAATGAAATTTAATTTCATATTTCGAGTGCAAAATAGTAGACGCTAAGTAATTAGATAAACTATTGGGAATATAAATAAAATTGATATTAAATGGTGAAATAATACTGACATTAATTACATTAATTTTACTTATTTTTTGTTACTGTTTTTTACTTGTTAATATTTAACTTCAAATTATATCGAATTTAATTAATTTAATATAATTTTATTACAACTGTCGACTGCAAATGAGTTGACTTTAAATAAATAAACAGATAAACTCTTGGGAATATAAATAAAATTTATATTAAATGGTAAAACAACACTAATTTAACCCATTTTGTCCCTGGCTTTTGGAATAGTATCTCAATCACGCACAATACTAGATTATATTTGTATTATATGTCTCAAAAGTATCTTTGCTTATTTTTTCGTTTTCTATTGATTTGAAATACTTAAAATATTATTGTAAAAAATAAATATTATGTAAATATATTCTGAAAATACCGAAAATATTCTGAAAAAATATTAACAAACTGGTCAGAGCATTTAGCATTCTGTGAGCTCATCTACAACAAAACGTAGACTCTCAACTTTTACGGCAGCTTGTGTGCGCTACTCAAAGCGTTAAGTGATCCTTGGCAAACGTGTTAAAATGTGTAATTTAATTTGCCAACACTGACTGGTTTAAAGGCAGCACAAGAACGAGCACTTCCTTCAAGGGTTTTACAGCCCGACATGTTGAGATTTAGAGGGAAAGCGTGAAACTTTAAAATGTCAATGAAATCTGCAGTTCGCATGTACTATGCCAAGGAAGTTGGCCAAAAAGTTTAGTAGTCTCGGGCTTTTCTTTCTTTTGCAATAAGCAAAATAGACAAGCGGAAAAAATCGGCATTGACAACGGCAAGAGTATTTTCAAAAGTTTTTGCCAGTTTTTGACCCAGAAAACGAACGAAACTTCAACGCCATATGTCAATTTGGTGTAACAACTCGTTCACTAGACTGATATTCTCGACACACTTAAGGCACCCCCCACTTACACACACACACACACACACACACTGGGGCATTCTCTGTTAACACTCCCCACTCAATTTGAGAGAGGCCGCCACTGATTTGAGAACGTGCAGCAGGAGGGTGTCCAGGGCTTAGGAAAAAGTTTTTAACAACTTTGGTCAGTCGTTGAAGTTTTCTAATCTGTTTCTTGTAGTAGTAGATACTCATGGCTCTGGGTTCTGGAATATATTCGTATCTTTGGTGATTTTTAAACGGCCCTAGCTATTGATCTGATGCTGTTCCCTCGTTCCAGTTGTTGTTATTGTTAGGGCAAGTGTTTATTTTCCCACTACCCTGGCCTTTGGGTTTCCATCTGAAAGTATAGAAAGTCAATAAAACTGTTTGACAACTCACTGACTGTCAAGTCCTCGTAGTTTGTGTGTGTATGAGTGTGTGTGTGTGAGGAGCCTTTTGGGCACATTAAATTTACAATTTATGGCTGACAATCGAAGGCAAGTTTTTTATACAGATATTTATGGTCTATCTGGGGAGGGGGGGGCAAGTTGAGCGTGAAAGATTAAAACCGAATGAAGCCAGCTAAGGAAGAGCTTTAAGTATTATTTCGAAACACAAATTAAATTTAGAAACTACAAAATATTAATTACATGCACCTTATATCAGTAAAGAAACTATGCTCTACTGGAAGTTCGATTATGACGATAAAAAACTCTGTAAAACATTAAAATATATGTTGAAAATGTTAGCTAAAATGGTTTAAATTTCTGCAACAAATATATATTTGAATACGTGTACATATATTTTATATTTTTTCTACACAAATGCATTCAAATTATTCAAATACTCTTAACTCTTTCTCACAATTCGCCAACCTCAAATCATTAAAGTTATTTTTGCATTGATGGTATTGACTACAAGAGAAATGCCACAAAGCTCAAAATGTTGTTAAAAATGGCAATTAACTACATACATATGCACGACTAGTGTGTGTGTGTACGTGTGTGTGAGGCAGCAAAAGATACACACGGCGTATGCGTAATTTATCATATTTTTACATGCAGTTTTATTTCCATTTTCCTTTTTGTTTCTACTTAAAATTCGATTTATAACAATTTGCGGTAAATAAACTCACAATATAAATTGCTGCATATTTCTCTTTTATTTCCTTTTTACACTTTATTTTTTATATTCAGCAACAAATATCTTTGCTTGTAATTTTCACAGTCGTTGCTGTTTATTGAAGAATCATTTAAAGCCTTACACTTTACCAAAGTGCTTATTATAGATCGCAAATTATATGCACTTCATTCTACTAAAAAAACATTTTATAAATAAAAACAATTTAATAGGCGTTTTAATCAAAAAAATAATAATATTTGTGAATATTATGAAATAAACTTTTATTGTTATTAATGTTTACTAAGGAAATTGATAATGAAATTAGAGAAAAAAACTCTAATTTAATTATTAAATATTTTAATATTAATAAGAAACCCACTGACAATAAAACCATAATTGATGTAAATATTGAATATTAAATTAATATTATTAATTAATAAAAGCCTCAACACAATTCTTTCTAATTTCGTGCTTAAGACTTGGGTTGTTATTGTTTGTAATATTTGTGAATATTTCTAAGTAAGTTCTTTATGTTCTAAAACTACTAATAATATTAAATTAACTATTGAATTTATTATTTCAATATTAATTATAAAAAACCCAATTACAACGCAATTCTTTCAGTGTAGGATATTAACTTGTAGTTAACTTCTTGCTTTAGGTTAGTGTTGTTCTTGTTTATAATATTTTTAAAAATAATTTAAGTGTCAAAAGTCAACTAACATAATTGAAAGAACACTTCAGTTCATTACTTCAATTTAAGTAAGAACCTCAATTACAACAGAATTCTGTCAGTGTAGGGTATTAACTTGTAGATAACCTCTTACTGTAGACCTTTGTTGTTATTGTTTACGACACACTTCCATATAATTAATGCATAAATTATGCGCACAAAGCGATTGCGAGAATAAAACAAATGGCGTATCCAGAGGGTTAAAAAGGGCGTACAGCACATGAAGTTGGCTGCAGTTCCCATTGTGTAAATATGTGTCTGTGTGTGTGTGTGTATGTTCCTTATGCTCGTAAAAGTTTACATGACCGTTTAACCGTAGGCGCTTTTAATACGATAATGACAATATTTCACAAAGGTCCAATAAGCTCAGAAAAAAACCGAGGAGGAAATACCCACACCATGTATTGACAACCAGCTTCAAAGCAAAGTTCAACTTTTTAAGCAAAACTTTACACTACTTGGTATTATACTTTAAGGAGAGTTCATAGCTGAATTGTTTCTAATAATTTAAAAACAATTTTTATAATAATTTAGACCCTATGCCTTTATTTTCGGTTCGTGTATTGCCCAAGCACGTTAGGTTTGTTTCTGACGTCTTCCTCCTCCTCAACAACTTCATTGGCAGAACATTCACAGTTATAGAGTCATTGACTATCTAATTTCGGAATTGACTAACCCAATTGAAAATTCCAAAATCAATTTTCTGTATTGCGCATAAGGGAAGGAAGGAATCCGCAGCATGCGTGAGCTCAGTGTGTATACGTGATTTATGATTGCGGGTATGTACATACTTTTGTACCTATGTAGAGAAACAAAGTACACGGTCTCTTACTGTCTGCTAAGGTGGTAGATTTGTAGGTTTGCGGGCATTTTTTCTGTTGCAATCCCATGTCTTTTGTTTCTTTGTCTCAAGTTGTAGAAAATAATAATATTGATAACTGTTTATATACTAAAGGAATGCAGATACAGAATACTCAATTATACCCAATCGTCGTTTCTCGTCTCTTATCAGGCTAAATATAACACTGCACCCGAATGAGCTTTATTGTGATGTTGAAGTCTCTGTTAATTTAATGCTGAGTAAACTTTCGCATTGTGCTGTCGTGCTGAATAAAATAAAATGAATTACAAATTATATATATTTCAATATGTGACAGTGATATTCGCGTTGATTGAAACTTCTTGGGCAACTCCAACAGATACCTTAACTCCAACTAACGATGAGGTAAAGACGAATGAAAATTAAGTTAATTTTAAGTAAAATAATTTAAGTAATAAGTAGAAATATTGACATTAAAATACCTTGTACTTACTAGATTCGCAATGGTGTATATGAATGGATACATATGTGTGTAATAGTAATAAAGAGTCAAATAGAGGTCAATAGAAAGACATTCGAAAAATTAAATGAAGAAATGACGGATAAGTCTCAGCTTATCGGAGAGCAAAGTCAACGATTAACAAACCTCATTGCGCAAACTCAAATGGATGCCACAAAAATGGAAAATTATGAAAATCAACTTAAGCAACTAAAGGCTGAAAATCTAAAACTACAACTAAAAGCAAGTAACAATGAAGTTATCAACAAGGAATTGAAGAGTTACATGGAGGTCAATAGAAAAACCATAGAATTAGCTTTATCAAAGACATATGAAGTGGCTAAAGGCGAAAAACTAAATGATTTAATTATTGTTAAAACTGAACTTATCAACGAACAAAGTGAACGAATAGCAAACCTCATTGCGAAATCTCAATTAGATGACACAAAAATTCAATCCTATGAAAATCAGATTGAAAAACAGAATGTAGAAATTAAAAACTTACAAGCCAATTCAGTTGAACAAAGTGTAAAAATTCAAAACTATGTAAAAGAGCTTAAGAACAATAAGGAAGTACTTAAACAAACACAAGGCAAATTACAGAATTTGGAAAATGAGTATCCAAATAGTTGTATACCCTTCGGGGCTAATCCTGGACCTCATAAACTTTTTCTCTCCCACGATAATGTGCTCGATGTACTATGCGACAATGGAATAGCTGGTCCTGGTTGGACCATCATCCAGCAGAGGATCAATGGAAAAGAGGATTTCTACAGGGATTGGAAAACCTATAAGCAAGGATTTGGCTCATTTGACGGTGACTTCTTTCTTGGCCTAGAGAAGATACACCAGATAACTAAGAGTCAACAGCATGAGCTATATATTCATATGGAAAAATTTGATGGCCATTTTACATACGAGTATGTACTACGATACACTAATTTTTCTATTGCTGGTGAAGACGATCAGTATAGGTTAATCAGTGTAGGAAACAGTTTTGGAAATGTTATGTATGATCGCTTCACGCCACATGTAAATCAAAAGTTTTCAACTTTTGACAAAGACAATGATATAGAGAAAGACGTTAATTGCGCAAAGAAAGTGAAAGGAGGCTGGTGGTATAAACACTGTACACGCAGGTAATGTACCTTTGCCTAAAGTATTTGAGAAGTAATATAAAACAATTTCAATCTCAATTTCAGTAACTTAAACGGCATATACTTTGACTATGAAGTGGTGGATAAAACAAGCAACCGCATTCTCATTTCTCTTAAGACAGTTAAAATGCTTATACGGCCGTTTGCAGTGTGAAATGTAACAAACAGATTTCAATTGTTCTGGTAAACAATCTACAAAACACTTTAAATTCATCAATAAACTTACAATATGAACATTAAATATATTACATTTGATGTATACATATATATTGATTGATTGACTTACATATACTATTCCAACTGTACACATCTACATTCCACATTTGCGTCTCTAGATCTTAATGAGTTCCTGTGTATTGCAACATACAACCTATCTACAGATGACCTCTTCCCATTATCCTGCTCTTGGTGGCTAAACCCTTTAGACAGTTTTAAACCTTTGAAACAGACTAAAAATGTTAAATATATAATATTTGAAACAGTACATAGAATAATATATTCTACAAAAAAAAAACTGATTTAAAACAAAGTTTGGAAAGAGGACGTAAGTACACGCACTCTCAATTGGTTTAAGACTGCCAACAGATCCGAGTTCACATGTTCATTCCCCAATCCCCTCTCTAATGATCCTATCTACAATTCACTGAAATTAGATTATCCTTCGGGCAAATGTTGACCTCCTCCAAGAATTGGACAATGGCAGCATGGAACCTGCAACGGCTGGAAACAACAAGACAATAATAAAGAGAAGAGGAGCAGATAAAACAACATACATAGTTGGCCAGCGAAAGTGTAGATACAATGCATAATGTATCACATTTAAAAGTAGTTTAAACTCTCTATAAAAATATAAAAATATTAATGTAAAAATATTAACACTAAACATTACTATTGGCCAAAATACTTTAGATAAAGTTAAGAAAATCTTGCAAATACTTTTTTAAATGATTTAATTTAGTAATATTATTTATGTTAGTATCAATTAATATTTGTATTACAATAAATTATTAAATAAACTTTGGATATTATTAAATTAAACACGACATAAAATCATCCACTATACCAAAACAAAGTAATCTGTTATTCGATAAGTCATGTCCCTATTAAGTCGACATTCTTTAGCAACAAGAACTCTGAGTCTCTCTCCTTTGTTCTTTGCTTCTATTGTTGGTTCCCGCGGGCAACTTGTCCTGATTATGATAGTTTCTTTACATGTGACTTCCGAATAAAATAGCTGTAACTAAAGTAACAACAATGTTGAATACTAACCCATTATTTGTTCACATGTCTTTCGAGTGAAAACAAGAACATTTTCCTTTGGGATTTGGCAAAATCTAAGCGCTGCTCTTTGCCTGATTGCTGTTTGTTTAAACTAACAATTTGGTTTTACCCATTTAAATTTGCCATAGAGCCAAGCCGACTTCATACTGCAGCAACTGAATAAAACTCCCCAAAAGCGAAAACCCAACTGCAAACCCCTTTCATGGCATGTTCTCTCGTAATTACTTGGCCAGTTCCGGGTCGAGGGCTGGGGGTCAGACCCGATTGTTGAGTGATAAGTGCCGCTGCCTCTGCTGTTGCATTTGTCAGTCCGCTGGTGCAGAGGGGTAGGGGCTAGGGGATTGGGAGATAGCGAAAACTTACAGAAAAGTCTGGGTTTTCAGTGCTTGAAACATGGCTGCACGCGCTGGCTAACTAACTCGCGTCCAAGGTTTGTTGCCGTTAGCGTTTTTCCTCACAGTTTTCTCATGTCTTACATGGGGTAGTTTCAATCGGAGACTTTAGAAATCGTATATGTAAAAAAATATAAAATAATCTGGAATATGCATAACGATAATATAATAAAATAATGAGGTACAGCGAATTTAATTTCTCTGATAAAAATAAGTAAGGAAGTTAAGCTATTTTCTATTTAACAAACATTAAACAAAGATCTCGTAAAAGTAAAAGTTACATTAAAGTAAAATAAATATATATCAATATAAACGAATTTTCAAGGAATTAATATATATATATAATAATATAATGATAATAAGAAAGACATCAATATTAGATTAGGGCTGTATCTGTATTAGGGCTGTATCTGTATTAGGGCTGTATCTATGGTCTTAGGCTGACACATGAACTGATTTCTTCTCCGACTACAGCGATTGCATCCAGCCAGATGCTTTATTGAACCTAGGCAGATAAATTGGTTTTACTTAACATCGATAGCATCGATTCCAGCCCAGTCTAATTGAAGCTGCTGGAAAGGGAAAAGGGAAAGCCTTAATCAGTGCCACATTTTTGACTTCTGTTCCGATATTTCCCAAAAGTATTTTTTCTTATCTTGGATGTCTCTTTGTACCTCAGAAAGAATACATTAATACATACATATATTAAACTGCAGTTATCTGACCATTGTCTGGTCAAAGTGAGTCTTATAAATTGTCGACAATCAACTTAACCTTAATGACAACTTTGAACCTCAATCTGATCAAGTACACTGTATATGTATAGTATACAAATACAACCATAGCAATAGTTAATTTTTTTAGTTTATTATTTTAAAATAATGCCCAATCTTTTTTACGATAAAACTTGCATTTTTACATAAAAGTTTTATAAATATCTAGTGAGAGTGTTTAATATATAAAATTACATTTCGTTTACTATAAATAATTATGAGTACATACGGGTATGTACATACCTATATAGTATATAGTATATATGTAACAGCAAGTTTTGCCATACTTAATCAGTAACAAAGCTCGATCTGAAAGCTTTCGATTAGCTTTCAGTAGCTAATGTCACTCAGAAGGGTTGGGTCATAAGACTTACCTTAATAAGTAATTATTAAACTTAATCAGCAACCGTAACAAGATCTTAATATTGATTAATATATACAAGATCTAATGGACTCTAGATACAACAACTAGTGAACTACAAAGTGATTTCAGTAAAATAAAATTCCAGAAAATTCCGGAACAATGGAAAACATGATTATGGAACGCTTATACAGCATTTATCGCGCAGTTCGCTTTGCAATTACAATTTTATTAATTTACTTAAACATTTATATGCCAGATTGGTCAAGTTGGGAATTTTTAAAGATTAAATTGATATTTATGACGCGAAAAATGATAAGAAATAAAAAGTTCAAACCCGTGCAATAATTACTTTAGCTTTTAAGAAGTAAATGTGATTTTTGTGTAATAAATATAGTTAAGAAGTTTCTTAAAATTCCAAATTTCAATTATAATTAAAAAAACTTGGAAAGCTACAGTCGGATTCAACCGACAGTAGGAGACCCTGTACTTTCCTTCGTACACACACACGCTAACGAACACGCACACATGCACACATATTGTAAAGTCGCATGCAACCACACATACGCTCGCGCTGCTCCCCCCTTATATAGTACAGGAAATTGAATCTTGAATATCTCCGGTGTTTATTATCCGATTGAGCCACAATTCGCAACACAGATAGAGATTAGCATTAGATTATCGTATGCCAAATCACAAGTTTGTATATTTAAAATTGTGGGTGTGGCAGTTTTTCGCGGTTTTTGGGGGAGGGGGGGGAGGTATCAAAAATCTAAAACAAACTTGATCTGCTTGCACTATAGGGGCATCTAACTGCCAAATATGATGTCTCTAGCTCTTACAGTTTCCGAGATCTAGGTGTTCATACAGACGGACAGACGGACAGACAGACGGACAGACGGACAGACGGACAGACGGACAGACAGACAGACGGACATGGCTAGATCGACTCAGCTCGTCGTCCTGATCAAGAATATATATACTTTATGGGGTCTGCCACGCCTCCTTCTGCCTGTTACATACATTTCGGACTTGCACAATCTTAATAGACCCTTTTGTACTTTTTTAAAGTACAGGGTCTAAATATTGTCAATCACAAATCAAAATACACATAATATAAAATGGAATTAAAAAAACTTTAAATGTTAGCTTATTGAAATTTTGTAAATAAGTAGGTAAAAAAATGTCAAGAATTTTATTAAATTAACAAAAAACATAACTTTCATAAGCTTAAGAAAATACATTTTTAAAATTATTAATACAAAATAAAACATATTATTTATTTCAAAAGTTATTTGGATTTGCAGGGATCTATTTTAAAAAAAATTTTCATTCTATTTTTAAATGAGTATCACAATATTCGGCGGATTTAGTTAGGTATAAGTGTATACATTTCTAAATTTTAGTTTAATTCATTTATTTATTTCATTTATTTAATTAATCAATTGATTAATCATGTTTTTTAAACATAATAACTTATAATCATTATTTAAATTACTAAAGGGTATACTTCAGTCTAGAGTGAAATTGTTATTTATTTAGTTCGAGGGTGGCCCAAATGTAGCTCCAAATTGTTAATTAAATTTTTCTGTTCAGGCTGCAAGGGACGTGCGAAACCATTGAAAAAAAAAGAACAGAAACTAAGAGCTACAAATACACTACATGGGGTCACAGTTGAAGCTGTTGTTTTTTGCTGCTGTTGTGTTTTTTAGGTAAACCGAGCTGAGCTGAGTAATTAACAACAAATGCAAGTATTTTCAGAGAGGGAGAGTACGCTAAAGAGATAAGCGGCACATATGTATGTATGTATGTGGAAAGACTTCATTTACAACTCGCTGTGGCAAGACCTAAAATCCTGCGTGGCTGAGCTCGAAGCCAAAGCCTTAAGCTATTATCAGCCCACGGCCAATGGCCAGCAACAACAATACTACAATAGCCACAGTCAACTTGTGGCAATTACAACAATCAACGTTGCCGCACGATAAGGCGAATGCAGCCGCAGCAGCAGCAGCAACAGCAACGATCCCAAGTGCTGGCCTACACTGCGCGTAAACCGCGATTACAAATACAAAATATATGAGCATACAAACACACATACCATACATACGTCTGTGCACATATGTATACCAAGTACTAACAACAACAACTGTCAATAAACTGAGCTGAGAGCGACAACAGCAAAACGTTCTCTGATTGGCCGGAGCCCAGCTAATGAATACAAGTATCTCATAGATACACACACATGCAGCTACACATGTATCTACATAGTGAGTAGTACGCTGTCAGCCAACTTGCTCATTAATTGAAAAAATGCAACAAAATGCATTTGGCAACAACAAATGCGGGCTGCGTGCTTTCATTTGAACTGCCACAAGGAGTTGTTATTCGAATATTAAGCATAACGTCAATCAAGTAGTCGCAGCATTTTAGCTCATTCATATATTTTAATTGTACATTTTATATTCTAATCTAAGTTCATTTCATTTCTACAGTTTGAGTAAAGATCATCAAAATTTTTAAATATAATAATTCATTTTAAGTACCAGAAATACCAAAAGTACTAGAAGTACCAAAAGTACCAAAAGTACTACAAGTACCAAAAGTTCCAGAACTATCAAAAGTACGAGAAGTATTAAATGTACCAGAAGTATCGGAAATACCAAATAATCGGACCATATTAAAGGGTTTAATGTGGTCCAATTATCTGGTAAATTTCAAAAGGAATTCAGTAGAATTAAGTTGATCCACTGCTGCACACAACTCGAAAGGCAAGTGGATTGCTCGCTGGAATATATGTTAATAAGAGTAAAGCCTGAACCAATCTCTTAACCTAGTACAGAATTATGACGTCCACCAACCTTCAGATCCAGGGCGGGCTGCGTTATTAAAAGGCGCTTTACTTGGAGGTCTTCGGATTGGCTGGGGTCCGAATACTGCTACTTTCACTGCTACTTCCACTGCTGTACACAACTCGACAGGTAAGTAAGTAGTTTTCTGGTACACGCTAGAAGATTAATAAATCTCTTTACTGAGAACAGAATTATGACTTCCACTAACCTGAA
>JAWNNL010001391.1:0-30574 GCA_035045005.1 Liodrosophila aerea
TACCGATCGATTTGCTTGCCGCAGAGCTCAAAAAAATATAGGACAGTCGAATACGAGAACCGACAGTCCGCACGGCGAGAAACACTAGACCGATGGCAACAAAGATGGTTAAATGAAAGCACCGGAAGATGGACTCACCGACTCATACCAAGAATAAGCATCTGGATGCAAAGGAGTCACGGAGTCGTAGACTACTATACTACGCAGATGTTAAGAGGTCACGGGTACTTCAGCAGCTTTCTACAATCCATAGAGAAGAGTCTGGAAGCAAGCTGGATCGGAACGCACAATTGGAGTTTTGCATGACTCGTGTCTGTTTCTCTAAACATATTTTATTTGAACAGAGTTGTCTAGACTGGGAAAGTTTATTATCGATATTGTTACCCTGAATTGTAGTGGAAACTATTGGAAGAAAGTTGTTTACATTGCGTGGTCAGAGCTCCTAGAATATTCTCGTTTTCTGACATTCTCATAACGTTTTTTTTTATATTCTTATTTTCTCGTATTCTTTTTTTCCCATATTCTCATTTTCTCAAATTTTCATTTTCTCAAATTCTTACATTTACAGATTCGCATATTCTTATTTTCTTAAGGAATTTTCTTGAAGGATTGTGCAGATGAAAGCTTGTTGAAGTAGCAAAAACAGTGAAGACAAGGCATCTGTCGGATGCAATAGAGCTAATCAATTTAAAAATAAATTAGTAAAAACTATTAAGTTATTATTTTAAACAAATAAATCTTTTAAAAGTAAAAAAAGTAGGAAAAGCTACAGACGGACGCAACCGACAGTAGAAGACCCTGTACTTCGATTTTCCTTGGGAGTCGATAACAGCAGCAGCATATATGAACATACTCACATACACTTAAACATACATATATACGCGCAAATACAATCAATAACCAATACTCATACAGCCATTCATACTCACAACCAAAAATCACGCATACGCTCTAGTGGCCGCGTACACTGTGTCTTCCCCCTCCTCCAGCCACATGTCTACTACAGAAAATTGATAGTCCAATATCTCTGATATTTATTATCTGATTGGGCTGCAAATCGCACCAAACAAAAAAAACCAAAGAAGGAATACAGTGACTCTAAAACTGTACATGATGCGAATTTTTGCGAATTTGAGGGGGAGGGGGATAACTTTTCAAACATTTGACATAAACTTGAGCTGCCTATGTAATATACGAACCTAGCAAAAAAAGAATTAAGTCTCTAGCTCTTATAGTTTCCGAGATCAAGGTGTTCATACAGACGGACAGACAGACAGACAGGGCTATATCGACTCAGCGCGTCGTCCTGATCAAGAATATATATACTTTGTGGGGTCTGCCACGCCTCCTTTTGCCTGTTACATACATTTCGAACTTGCACAATCTTAATAGACCCTTTTGTACTTTTTTAAAGTACAGGGTCGAAAAACCATAATATCCGATAGAAAATCGTACTAAACAACAAAAAAGTAATGAGCCAAAGCGAATAACGCGCTCAGCCCCAACGCTATCAAGACGACCGCCCAAGACGCAGCAATGTATATTTTTCGTTCTACTCAGAAAACGAATCTCGGTCAATAACACCAACCCCGACCACTGAACTCAAACGAACGAGACACTGAACGAGACAGCACGCTCTTTCTCTCTGGCGTTACCAGCTTCGAATTACACTGCGGTAAATGACAAAAGCGCTTCCCCTATCCCACCCCTCACCCCGCAACAAGTGGTCTTTTGCATGGCTACGGTGACCAGCACAGTGACCTCATTATCAACTGCAACTGCATGTACAACAATAACTGCAACAATATCGGTAATTCGCATGATATCATCAACGGTACCTATTTCTGCTGAGCCAACAATCCAACCAATAACACTGACCAAAGCGCCAACACCAAAACAAAGGTCGACCTTGCAGACTGGTATGGACCGCTACATTCTAATATAGCGGAAACTAAGCCCTCAAAAGTCCAATACTGGGAATAAATCGAAAATGAATCGCGGGACATATATCAAGACGGACAAAACCACTGATGAAAATAGGTTTGCAATTCTCACAGACAAATCCAAAGATTCCAATGCTGTCGAAGGGGACAAAAAGAAGCCTAAGCCCCCCCCCAATGTATATCAGAGAGAAGAGCTCTAATGCTCTCGTGAATACAATAATTGGGCTTATTGGGAAAGACAATTTCCACATAATTCCCTTAAAAGAAGGGAATCTTAATGAAACAAAAGTTCAAGTCAAAACCGAAGATCACCTCAGAGTACTGTCCAAGTTCCTAAATGACAACAAGAAGAGCTTTTATACATACCAACTGAAAACCAGCAAAGGCCTGCAAGTTGTACTAAAGGGCATTGAGCCAGATGTGACAATTACAGAAGTTGCAGAAGTTCTTAAAGAGAATGGTTTCAAGGCGAAAACCGTCATAAACATCCTAAACAAGGATAGGAAACCACAACCTCTCTTCAATATTGAACTAGAAAAATGAAGTGCACCCTATTTATAAACTGCAATTCCTCCTGCATCATTGAATCGCCGTAGAAGAGCCACATAATGCACAAATTGTCAAGAATACGGTCACACAAGAACCTATTGCACGTTGCGCCCGGTGTGTGTAGCTTGTGGAGAGCTTCACGAGTCCACAAATTGTCCATCAATTAGGGAGGATCCCAACGCTAAAAAGTGCTGAAACTGCGGAGTTAATCATACAGCAAACTAAAGAGGCTGTCCCGTATATAAGGAACTAAAAAATCGAATCCACCAAAAAATATCAACTGTGCGCTTCCACAATACAACGATAATCTCCTCCAAACATACCCCTGAAGTCTTCTTCTCAACAGTAGCCAGATCCTCATTTACTTCTGCTATTGCCAACAAGAACGTTAGCTTTGCCAGCGCTCTCAAATCGGGCATGATGGATCCAATCCCTACAAAGCCTATACCACCTGCAGTTTACACTGAGCTGAACACGGCGTATGTTCACCAGCCTACAGAGCAGTCAAAGAGCAAACTTGAAGATATAATATGCAATCTGCAACAAAGTATGCTAGACTTCATGTCATTTATGCGAACAACTATGCAATAACTCATGCGTAACCAAAATATGTTGATACAAATGCTTGTGCAAAATAAGTCAAAATAAACAATGGCTTTCCTACGTATAGGAATGTGAAAGCCAACGGCGTTTCACGGCACAAACTTGAGCTAAGCCAATTCATTCACGATAACCATATTGACGTTATGCTACTTGCAGAAGCACAATTTACAAATAAATACAATTTCAAAATTCAAGGCTACTTCTTCTACAACACCAATCACCCCGATGGAAAAGCACATAGTGGTACCGGAATTCTGATTAGAAACCGTATCAAGCATCACTTTCGTAGCGGGTTCGCCACTAACTACTTGCAATCTACAGCTATAAATATACAATTTGGTTGTGGTAATGTAACTCTAGCCGCCGTATACTGCCCTCCTCGATTTACAATATCCGAAGCCCAATTTATGGACTATTTCAACTCACTGGGAGAACACTTCATAGCAGCAGGAGACTATAATGCCAACATACGCACTGGGGATCTCGCCTTGTTACCCCGAAAGGAAGACAGCTCTACAACGCAATCATAAAAGCAAAGCACAGGCTCGACTTTGCCTCCCCAGGTACACCTACATATTGGCCAGCAGATCCCAAAAAACTGCCAGACCTGATTGACTTTGCGGTTACAAAAAATATTCCTCGCAACCTGATAAGTGCCGAATCTTCTCTGGATCTATCATCTGACCACTCACCTGTGCTCTTCAATCTACAGCAACGCCCGGAAGTTCCAGAAAAACCTTTCAAAATAACATCGAATAGGACTAATTGGCTCAAATATAAAAAATATGTGAGCTCACATATTGAGCTAAACCCCCGGCTAAAAAATGAAGCTGATATTAACAGCTCTGCAAACATCCTCGAGTCGGTTCTCGTCGCAGCAGCTCGCATTTCAACACCACGAATGCAAAATACAATATTAAAACCAACATACAGCTACAAAAACCAGCAAATTAGGCAGCTTGTTCGTGAAAAGCGCCGATTACGAAGAGAGTGGCAATCATATATCACCAACTGCAAAGCAAAGGTTAAAAGATGCCACACGTAGATTCAGAGAGGCCTTACAATTAGAAGAAGAAACTTCCCAAAAGCGCTATATACAGGAACTATCTCTATCCAGTACAAAATATCCTCTGTGGAGAGCACATTCACAACTAAGCCTACCGATAGAAACTGTTATGCCAATAAGGAACTCTGCAGGCGACTGGGTCCGCAGCGATAAAGACAGAGCCGATACATTTGCCGTCCATCACATCAATTCGGGTTTCGTGAAAAGCATAGCACCATTGAGCAAATCAACCGAATAACATCGGAAATTCGAACTGCATTTGAAAATAAGGAATATTGCACAGCAATATTTTTCGATGTTTCTCAAGCATTCGACCGAGTATGGCCAAACGGTCTAATGCACAAAATCAAATCAATGCTCCCAACCAACACAACCTTCTGAAGTCGTACCTCTTCAATAGAGAATTTGCTGTAAGATGTAACACTGCCATGTCTGACGACTATCTTATCGAAGCTGGAGTTCCGCAAGGTATAGTACTTGGGCCAACACTGTATCTTCTCTATACTGCGGACATCCCTACGAATAATATTCTAACAACTTCTACTTTTGCTGATGATACTGCAATTCTTAGCCGCTCGCGATGTCCAGAACAAGCAACAGAGCAACTTGCTCTACATCTAGAAGCTGTGGAGAAATGGATATCTGACTGGCGAATAAAAGTGAATGAACAAAAAGCAAGCACGTAACATTTACTTGAAATAGGCAAGACTGTCCTCCTCTTGCGTTAAACAACACTGTACTCTCCATTGGCTTATAAACGCCCGTTCCCTCCTTAGTCCAACCAATCTGGACTTACGACTGCCAGCTGTGGGGGAATGCCAGCAACAGCAGTATTGAGGTAATACAGACAGCCCAGTCAAAGATCCTCAGGACCATCACCGCGGTACGTTCGAAACGAAAACATCCAGAAAGACCTGAATATACTTCCCGTAAAAGAAGAAATAGCCCTACGTATGGAAAAGTACTTCTGCACCCTGTCTTCACATTCTAACCACTTAGCGAGAGCCCTAACACGAGTTAGCAGAACTTCTCGTCTTCGCCGTAAGGACCTTCCAATCTATCGTTAAATTGTTAGGAACGTCCAGCCTCAATACAGTCCACATTTTACTGTTAGTTAAGGTATTTGTTACGAATAGAATTTACTTATTTGAAATGTAACTGTAACTGAATTTAAATTTGAATATGTACTAATCGATAGTAGATAGTCTGTTAGCTAACATACGATGTATCGATATCACTTGAATTTTGTTAACTTTGCGATGCAACCGTGTGCGTCACTTTATAATTTTGTTGGATACGATTGGTACGTATTAGTCTGAAGCTCTGGTATAAATACTAATTTCTTATATTATTAAGGTAATAAAACACAAACATACACATACAGACAATTGGAAAGTTGTGTAGTTTCATTACGCGGATCCAGCAATTTTGAAGTCCAACATTTTTTATTACCAATCTGGCTGCCGCCAGTGATGAAATTTATTTGCCGCCGCCACCTTGAATTTTGAATCAACGGTACAAGTCTGCCGACTTGTGTTTTTTAATACGCAGATGCCAAATGCGTATTAGTCGCCTACATTAGTGGTCTTATTGTGCCTGTCTGTTGCATCTTTAAGAGCCATTGATCGTAACACTGTTACATTACTGCGTATATGCCAGATACGTTGTAGTTGCCGCCAAGCCGTAAATTTGCCGCCAAACTGTCGCCACGCCAGGAAAAGTACAATGAATCCAATTAACAACACGCCACGTGAAAGCAGTCGAAATAATAAAGGAAAACCTCCAGTTCGTCTTGGATTTGAAACCGAGATGTCTGATGAAGATGTAGATGCCAACCAAACAATTATTGAACATGACGCTCTTAGTGAAATAAAAGCACAGTTGTACGATCTTCTGAGCAAATATCAAGAAGTAATGATGGAAAATAAGCAGCTTCTCTCTACGATAATTTCGCTCACAGGTCCAGCGACATCCTGCAATGATGCGCAAGCTTCATCGTCACACAAGCCGGAGCACAGGGGTAAGTTAATGCCATTTCAACATTCTTTAGCATCCCAGTCAGTGCCACGGGTGGGTTGTCGGGCGTTTGTACCAGCCCACTCTCTGCCGCCACCGCCACTATATGCCAACAATACCATGCCATCGCCTTCTGAAGAACAAGTATTGCCTCAGCCAATATTGCCAAACAGTGCAACGTCGCCGCGTTATCAGACGTATGCAAGGAAAATACAGGATTTGCCACCATTTTCGGGAGTGCCAGAACAATGGCCAGTCTTTTATGTAGCCTATACTGAGACTACCAAAGCCTATGCCTATACCAACTTGGAGAACTTGACTCGCCTACAAAAGGCTCTTACTGGAGCTGCCAAGGACATGGTTGCCTCATTACTTATCTTTCCAAACAACGTTGATACCGTTTTAAGTACGTTGTATCGCCAATATGGACGCCCAGAAATTCTTATAAGAAGCCAAATAGCAAAAGCCAGAGCCTTTCCACCGATTAAATATAATAAAATAAGCGACATAGTCCAATTCAGCGTTCTGACTTCTAATTTAACCGCCTTTTTGGAAAATTGTGATGCACAGCCGCATCTAAATAATCCCACATTACTGGAAGAATTGGTTTCCAAATTACCAATAAACAAAAGGGAAGAATGGGCCAAATACGTGACTGAAAATGAATTGTCATACTCAACTATTAAAATATTTTCGCAGTGGATTCAATATATGGCTCATTACGTATCACTTGCAATTGACGATTCTCCGAAGCCGCCGTTCGAAAACACGCATGAAAAGAAGAGTCAGCCAAAACAAGCCTACACAATGCATGAAAGCTCCACAAAGGAAAATTGTGCAGCGTGTACTAAGGATCATAAATTATACAAATGTGACACCTTTCGAAATTTGGGGTTAAAGGAGAAATGGAACCTCGCAGTCAATTCAACTGCTTCTACGTCAGAGCAAAGAACGGTCTCTACAACTGTTGAAGATAAAAAGCTTCTTAACAAAACTTTATTTAAATACCTGCCGATAACCATTATTGGGCCTAAGGGAAAGCTTAAAGTCGTCGCCTTTGTAGACGAAGGCTCTACAATATCATTAGTGGAAAAGAATCTTGCTAATCGTCTAGGAATCAGAGGAGCCAAAAGCAAGATGACTTTAAAATGGATAGGCGACAAATCAACCACAGAGATATCGCAGAAAGTTGACTTGGAAGTAGGTGGAATTCTTGATGACTCCACAAGCCAAATGAAGAACGTAAGAACAGTTAAGACTCTTATGCTGCCAAGCCAAAATCTAGATCTATCCGACTTTTGTAAAACCTTTCCCAACGTAAGTTCATTGCCAATAGAAAACTATAACGACGCCATACCACAGATACTTATAGGGATGCCGCACATAAATCTCGTAAGACCGATTGACGTCATTAATATCGATGAAAGTTTCGCCGTTCATAGAACTAAGCTTGGTTGGATCTTGTTCGGGTCAAGCGAACACAAGTCTAATGGAAGAATATGCCACGTTGAATATAAACCAGACCAGTCAGAAGATCTTCAAAAGCTAATTGGTGACTTTTTCAATATCGACAATTTCGGAGTTAAACTCGTCAAACCAATCCAATCCGAAGCGAACAACATAGCGAAAAGGATACTGGATGAAACCACCAAAAAGACAGATAACGGATTTGAAACTGGTCTTTTGTGGAAAATAAAAGATATTCGTATGCCAGACAATTACGCCGCAGCTTTAAAGCGGTTGGAAATTAATGAAAGAAAGATTAGCAAGGATGAGCATTGCCTTTCATGGTATAACGACATAATAGCCGACTATGTCACCAAAGGTTATGCCAGGAAACTGTCTGAGTCAGAAGCCAATAGAAAAGGCGATCGTATTTGGTATCTACCGCATTTTTGTGTAAAGAATATTAATAAAAATAAACTTCGCTTGGTGTTCGACGCAGCAGCACAAACTGAAGATGTATCTTTAAATTCATGTTTGATGAGAGGACCAGATATGTACCAGCCCGTACCATTACCGTCAGTTTTATTCAAGTTTCGACAAGGTGAAATTGGTATTTGTGGAGACATTAAGGAGATGTTTCATCGCATTGCCATAAGAACGGAAGACCAGGACTCGCAAAGGTTCCTATGGAGAAATTGTGACGAGAACAAGGATCCGGACATATACATCATGAAGGTAATGATTTTTGGTTCCACCAGCTCGCCATGCTCGGCTCAGTATGTGAAGAACCGCAACGCCAACGAATACAAGCTTAAATGTCCACGAGCCGTTGAAGCCATCATCGAGCGCCACTACGTAGTTGATTACGTAGATAGTTTCAACAGCTTGGAAGATGCAAAAGTCATTGTCAAGGACGTCATAAAAATACACAAAGAAGGAAATTTTGAGCTCCGTGGATTTGTTTCAAACTCAGATGAATTAGTTAAAGCCCTCAACGTTGACACGGAAGCCAAAGCGTCACCAACCAGGTTAAGTTATTCAGATAACGCTGAGAAAATCCTAGGATTACACTGGGATTATCACTCTGACACGTTCCTTTTTAATTTCAACTTTCATGGAGTACCGAAGCTCGTCGCCGAATCCAAATTGCCGCCGACTAAAAGACAAGTCCTGTCAATTATCATGTCGATCTTTGATCCATTTGGATTCATCGCCCATTTTGTAATTAAAGCTAAGCTGTTGCTACAGGAGCTATGGCGTACCAATACTAGTTGGGAAGACGTCATTCCGGAGCATCTCCAGAAACTGTGGCAGAATTGGTACAACAGCATTACAATAATTAAACAAATTCGAATCCCAAGAAACTACCATAAGGAATTCTTAACTCGCAATCGTGATTTACAACTTCATATTTTTGTAGATGCAAGTGAAGAAGCCTACGCCGCTGTTGCCTATTGGAGGATACAAGTACAAGAGGAAGTATCAGTCATGTTTGCAATGGGAAAAGCCAACTGTAGCCCGATTAAGACATTATCAGTTCCACGTCTGGAACTCCAAGCTGCCGTCTTGGGAGTAAGGATAAAGGATACCATAGTCAACAGCCACGACATAAGTCCAAGTATGATCTACTTTTGGTCTGACTCCAAGACTGTCATAATGTGGATCCGATCGGATAGTCGTCGTTACAAACAATTCTTTGCTCACCGTATATCAGAAATTTTGGACAGCTCAGAATCGGATCAATGGAATTGGTTGCCAGGCAAAGATAATCCCGCTGATGTGGCAACTCGAATGAACTTTGCAGCCGACCCAGGAAAATGGATAGAAGGACCAACCTTTCTGAAGAAGGGTCTTGATGAATGGCCAAGGCAAGATAACAATCTTCAGGATCACGACGGCGACGAAGAAAAACGCCAAAAATTTGTTTGTCCGATTACACACTCTATCATCAATGAAATAATCGATAAGTCCTCTAGCTATGAACGGCTACAACGAGTCGTTTGTTGGACATATCGAGCCATTCAGTTATTTAGAAGCAAAACAAAACGAGACACCGAACATCTGATGCCATTAAACGCCGAAGAGCTACATCAAGCCGAAATTAATATATGTCGACTGGTCCAGCGAGAAAGTTTTCGTGAGGATGTCATCAAATTGGAGAACGGCTTTCAGCTACCGAACTCAAGCTCACTTTGGAGCCTCACGCCTGAGATATATAGCGACGGAATCCTGCGTTTATGTGGACGCATAGAAAATGCTACCTGCGTAGGGCCAATGGTGAAAAGACCTATTATATTGCCAAAGAATAGCAGATTGTCATTTCTTATTGCTCAACATTACCACGAGCAATGTAAACATCAAAATATGGAAACAGTTATATGTAAAATAAGACAAAAGTTTTGGATTCCATCATTACGCCGTTTGGTCAACACGGTAAAATCTAATTGCCAAAAATGTAAACTTTTATCAGCCAATGCCAAACCGCCTTTAATGGGGCAGCTCCCTCTGGATCGAGTGACTCCATTTGTAAGACCATTCACATACACAGGGGTCGACTATTTTGGACCTGTAATTGTTGCCATTGGAAGACGTCAGGAGAAACGATGGGTTGCGTTATTCACCTGTTTGACCATACGTGCCATTCATCTTGAGTTGGCAAAGGATTTGTCGTCGGATGCGGCCGTCATGTGTTTGAAAAATTTCATTTGTCGTCGAGGAGTCCCTACGCGGATCAGAAGCGATCAAGGAACCAATTTCATTGCAGCCAGCAAGGAGCAGTGGATCGAAATGGTAAATGGAATGGCATTAGAAAGTGGTCGGTGTGGCATAGAGTGGGTTTTCAATACGCCTGGGAATCCGTCCGCTGGTGGGGCTTGGGAGCGCATGGTGCGCAGCGTTAAAAGAGTATTGGCATTAACACTCAAAGAGAGAGTACCACAAGTAGAGACGCTTCAAGGGCTGTTAAGAGAAGCGGAAAACTTGATAAATTCTTGTCCATTGACTCACATTCCAATCAATCATAGAGACGATGAGCCTATTACCCCTAATCATTTCCTGATTGGATGTCCTAACAACGTGACAACACCTGCCATAGATGAAAATTCGATATGCCTTAAGAAGCAGTGGCATATAAGGCAACAGATGATGCAGGTCTTTTGGAAGCGCTGGATTTTGGAATATCTTCCCACCCTTTCACGCCGCACCAAGTGGCATAAACGAGTGGAACCGATCAAAGTCGACGATGTTGTCATCATATGTGACGACAACCAAAGCGGTGGCCAGTGGAAAAAGGGCATAGTCACCGAAGTTCAATCATCGCGGGATGGTCAAGTCCGAAGTGCAACGGTAAAAACGGCCACTGGAGTGATGCGGAGACCAGCGTCCAAGCTAGCCGTGCTCGATGTTTCTGGTGAATCTTAGCCTGCCTCGATTCACGGGGGCCGGAATGTTACGAATAGAATTTACTTATTTGAAATGTAACTGTAACTGAATTTAAATTTGAATATGTACTAATCGATAGTAGATAGTCTGTTAGCTAACATACGATGTATCGATATCACTTGAATTTTGTTAACTTTGCGATGCAACCGTGTGCGTCACTTTATAATTTTGTTGGATACGATTGGTACGTATTAGTCTGAAGCTCTGGTATAAATACTAATTTCTTATATTATTAAGGTAATAAAACACAAACATACACATACAGACAATTGGAAAGTTGTGTAGTTTCATTACGCGGATCCAGCAATTTTGAAGTCCAACAGTATTCTATTAAGATTTGTAAACTTATTGTTAGTCTCATAGAGAGAAGATTCAATAAATTAACGCAAAGAATATAAAAAAAACATCCCAATGAAGTTTACGAAGACCAAAGAGAGAGAAAAACTTTTTCTGCACTGACTCAATTCTAAGGATCCATACCCATAGATGAGGGTATAGCTTACAATGAGCATGAAAAACCTATAAAGCCGATAAAATTCCAAGATGACACTGAAATGGAAGACGAGAATAAAGCTTACACTTAACTGAAGAAAAAAAACAATGACAAAAAAGACGTGAAAATTTGGGAACAGCAAAATAATATTCTCGTTAACGTGAAAAACTATGAAAGGTAGAATTCGAATAAAGGCCTGGGATCTTACCAAAACTGACGAGTGAAACTGTGAATGTACCCAACGTGAAATAGAACGACGGGACAATATGGTGCGTGTCAAAATCGAGTGCGACAACGGTATTATTATTCTTATTGGAGCATTTCTTAGTGGAACATAAAAGCAGTGCAAATTGAACTGTTTAGTGAACTTCTTTTTTAGACCCAGTACTTTAAAAAGTTCAAAAGGGTCTATTAAGTTTGTGTAAATCACATATGTGTGTAACCGGCAGAAGGAAGCGTGGCAAACCCCACAAAGTATATACATATATTCTTGATCAGGACGACGAGCTGAGTTGATATAGCCCTGTCTGTCTGTCTGTCTGTACGAACACCTACATAGATCTCGTAAACTATAAGAGCTAGAGACTGCATAAGTAGGTGAAGTTTGTGTCTGATGACCAATATTTCCTCCCCCTCTCCCTCAAATTTGCAAAAATGTTTTTTAAACTCGTGCAGCATGCACAGTTTTAAAGTCAACAGGCAGAAGGAAGCGTGGCAGACCCCACAAAGTATATATATTCTTGATCAGGTCGACGAGCTGAGTCGATCTAGCCAAGTCTGTCCGTCTGTCTGGCCGTCCGTCCGTATGAACATCAGATCTCCGAAACTGTATAAGCTACAGACATCATATTTGTCGGTTAGAAGCCCCTATAGTGCAAGCAGATCAAGTTTATGTTAGATTTTTTATACTTTCCCCTCCATCGACTAAAAAACTGAAAAAAAACCACCACAGTCACAATTTTAAAGATACAAACTTGTGCTTTGGCATACATCAATCTTAGGATACCCTATATCTGTGCTGGCTCAATCGGATAATAAACACCGAAGATATTCGAAATTAAAGTTTCCGTACTAGGCAAGGAGAAGCAGCGAGCATACACTTAGTGTCACATATGTACATAAGCATACATATATGCGTTGTTGCGTGTGACTTTACGATATGTGTGCATGTGTGAGTGGTTGTTAACGTGTATGTGTGCAAAGGAGAGTACAGGGGTCCTACTGTTGGTTGAATCCGACTGTAGCTTAGATCTGGATCAAGGTGTTCGTACAGACGGACATGGGTATATCGACTTAGCTCTTCTTCCTGATAAAAAAAATATATATATTTACTTTATGGGATCTGTCACGCCTCCCTCTGCCTGTTACATACATTTCAGAGTTGCACAATCTTAATAGACCCTTCTGTATTTTTTTAAAGTACAGGGTCCTAAAAGATGTCTGATGGCCGAAGTGTAGGATATAACTAGACCAGAACACAAGAAAAAGCTGAATTGTATAATGTTAAAAATGTAATTTGTCAGCATTCGCACCAAAAACACAAAATATTAGGGTTTTTAAAACAATTGAATTGCAATTATTCTGTTTGACACGCCTCCTTCTGCTTTCCTTACATTTACCCAAAGTTATACCCTTTTTTACCCATTGTCAAAAACCAGCTGAAATATCAGCATGAAATTAGCAAAAATTATTCTCAATATTCGATTTTAAAGTTTGGCATTAACATTTCAATGGGTGTCAAAAAACGGTTGGCCATTTGGTGTAAATGAATATTTAGATAATCACATTAATATGTATGTATGTCTTATATCTTATCCTTATGAACACATCAGTATGTATGTACATACATATCTCTAACATTATGTAACTAAAATTTTATTTAAACTAAGTTGAAAAGTGTACATCATTTATTTAAAAATATAAATTTGTAGTGCATATACTTAGTTATGTGTGTGGTGTCTCAACTTTAACTTCAATACATATGTACACTCGAAAAAAAGGAAGATTTGAACATTTGTATTGTGTACCTATGGGGAATAAATGTACATATGTATATGTACATATGTTAATGTGCACCCAATTCATACATTCAGAGGTATGTTTATGTTGCTGATATATGAAATTATGTATGTACAAACATATGTAATTATATTATATTAATATGCTTGTATGTATATATAAAATTCAGACATACACACATACGAACATGTGTACACTTATTTTGCAAATTGAATGTATAGTACATTAAGGGCCAACATTATAGTATTCGAACATACACATCTACCTGCCTATTTGCCTTTGATGCAATAATGCAAGGTTTATATATTTTTTGGGCTTATTTCAATAAAATAGGATATGCTAACAATTAGTTTTACATACATATACATATACATATATTAAATGTATACATGCATGAATGTGTAGAAGCGAAGTCTTACCATATTCGTTTTCTTAGAAACACTTCTGGTATATTCCATAAACTAACAGATTACTATTAGATTCTATCACTTATTCATTTGTTAATGATGATTTTTAATGTAAATTTTTCGCACCACAACAAAATTATTTTTATCAGTTATAAAATAGAGAAACGTTTTTAGCTGACAAGTATAATTGTATTTAACCCCCAATATATTCAGATAAAGAGCGCATGCTCAGCTTTAAAGCGTTTTTTCAACTCAAAGCTTTAAAAAAGCTTTTTTGCTTAAGATACCCTATATATATATAAGTTAAATTGAATTTTTGTTCTTTATTCTCAAAGGATGCAACATTTTATTTGAGACAGTTGATTTGGAGCAGTCGAAAAACAACTGCAGAGTTCGTTTATGTCAGGGGTGTCTCAAAAATCTAAAGCAACCGAAAACCATTCCAGGTTTTAGGGGCCTCAGATTACTGTTCAAGCTAGTTTTAAAAGCTCTATCTTTTTGGAAAGAGGTTTGCTCTATTACATTAATATAAAACTTGTTATGCATATGAGGTATTACTGTTTTAGAAAGGTCATATCAATTTCAATATACATATATGTACATAAGTTCATTTTAAAATTACAAATGTTTTTATTTTAAATTTTGTATTTTACAAAATCTCTATGAAATCAGGAGTACAATGTGCAAAACCAGCTCGAACAACAGCGTCGCACTTAGTTTTAGAATAATTAGAAATTATTCAGTGAAAAATTCGAAAAGGCTACAGTCGGACGCAACCGACAGTAGGAGACCCTGTATATAGCATTTCAATATAATTTAATTTAAACAAGGCACATAGCATTAAATCAGGACAAATTACTTTTTATATATAGATTCATAGCCGTGAATCTTCCACAACAAATACGTAATCAGCAGAGATGTTTATATATTCAGGATTGCCACATAAATCCAATGCGACCGAAAACGAATAAAATACCAACCTTAGTTGGTGACACAGACCTCTATTCAGCAATATAATGCTTGTTATGCTTAAGAGATATTACTGTTTTGGAAAGGTCATTAAATTTTCAATATATCTTTATAAGTGCATTTCAACATTTGACATTTCTTCAAAAAAAATTCATTATTATTTTTGCCTTCATCGATTGTTCCTTTTTTTTTGGGTATTTTTTTAAGTTGCTAGGTGGTGTTGGAAAAACCAGTGAAGACAGACAAAGTGAAAAGTAAGTATTTAATAAAAAAAATGTACATCTACAAAATTCTGTTCATACATGCACACGTACATACCTATGTAACACACTTTGAGTGTGTTTAAAACGGTATCATTTTGAGATACACCAGCCAACCTCTGTGCAACCTGCAAGCGGTGCGGTAAGCATTATAAATCATGTGAACATGAACGTGGATACTGGCTCCTGTGCTTTTTGGTTTGGAAAAAATTCCTTAAAAAATATACATATACTTTGAAGCAGTAAAATCAATTTGTATTTGTTTTTTAATATACTAAAAATAATTTAATTGTGTGCAAATTCTATCTATTATTATAAGATTTGGTCGAGGAGTTTCCTAGTTTGGATTAAATATTTGCATCAGAAAACTATCGAACACATCGATAAGTGGGCTTCATCGATTCTTTTTCAGCTCTACTGAAAAGTGTGATAAAGGCCTACAAAAAGAAGAAGAGCCTGTTGGTTCACATAGTGACAAAACCCGGCAAAATTTACCCAGTGTACCACGAAGCGAATGTCGAACGAGAGTTTCGCAAAACTATCGCATTCGAGCTCGAAAACGATACTAAGATCGAAAATTTCGCAAAACATTCGCATTCGAGCTCGAAAACGATACCAAAATCGAAAGTATCGCAAAACATTCGCATTCGAGCTCGAAAACGATACCAAATTCGAGAGCTTCGCAAAACATTCGCATTCGAGCTTATAAATGATATACGAATCGAAAGAAAAAAAACTCGGAAAGCTACAGTCGGACGCAACCGACAGTAGGTGACCCTGTACTTTGATTTGCCCTAGGAGTCCATAATAGCAGCAGCATATATGTACATACATACTCACATACATTTACACATGCACTTATACACACACACATACACTTATTCATACAAATATATACTAAAATACAAACAATCAGCAATACTCCTACAGAAATTCAAATTCACAATCAAAAATCACGCATACGCCCTAGTGGCCGCTTCCCTCCTCCCCTACCAAAATGCCTGGTACTGAAAATTGATTGTCCAATATCTTCTGTGTTTATTATCCGATTGGGCTGCAACTCGCACCAAACATGCAAAGCATCTAAAGCTTTAATCGTGCAAAAAATGACTCTAAAACTGTATATACTAAGAACATTTTTGTAAATTTGAGGGGGAGGGGGATGAGATATCAAATTAAAAACATAAACTTGGCCTGCCTATGTAATACACGAACCAAACAAAAAAAGAATTAAGTCTCTAGCTCTTATAGTTTCCGAGATCTCGGTGTTCATACAGACGGACAGACGGACATGGCTATATCGACTCAGCTCGTCGTCCTGATCAAGAATATATATACTTTATGGGGTCTGCCACGCCTCCTTCTGCCTGTTACACACAAATGTCATTTGCACAAACTTAATAGACCCTTTTGTACTTTTTTAAAGTACAGGGTCTAAAAAGATATTGATTCGTGTACGACACACAAACCAACGAAAAAATGAAACCGATGCGTTGTTGTTGTATTTTGCTTGCCGTTCTCTCGCTTGTTCCTTTTTGGTCGCTTAAAACGGCAACCGATGCGTTGTTGTTTTTTGCTTGTCGTTCTCTCGCTTGTTCCTTTTTTGGTCGCTCAAAACGGCAACTGATGCGTTATTGTTCTCGCTCGGAATCGAGAACTTTCTTTTCTCTTGTGACGACGCAAATTGACGGTGGAGTGAAAAAGTGGCAGTGCTTTAAATTTCTATCAATTCGACGGTAAGTAATAAATTTAGTGCTTTTGATTATCGCTATCCTAATATATTTTTTTTTTAATTCTCGTCTAGCATACCCTGCAGAAAGAAGGCGTTTTGAAGAATGTTGTATGTATTCTAATAATATAGGGATTCCTGAAACTGATTTTGATTTGATTTTGATTTGCTTTTGATTATGACAATCAGCTGTTCGCAGCTGTTCCATACAAAATTTTGTGTGTGACCAAAGAAAGTACGGAAATGACGGTCACACTAAAAGTTTTAGCATAATCAGCTCAGAAGCTGATTTTGATTTTGATTATCTTGCTGTGAGACCGTTCACCCTTGTGTGACCGTTTACTATGTAGAAAACTAGTGGCAACACTTGGTGTTTATTACAGCTATTTGAAAATGGAATAGTTTGTAAGCATTCTGCAATTTTATAATAAATTACTGAATTATTTAAAGTTTTAAATATGTTTTAGAATTGGAAGAGAAAGAGGAACAGTGTCTTGGCAAGGTTGCCAGATGTTCTGAAAATCATAAGCAAATCAAAATCAAATCAGTGCGCAAAAAAGGTCATTCCGTCAACTGATTTTGATTATCTAAAAGCAAATCAAAATCAAATCAAAATCAGTTTCAGGAATCCCTATAATATATATTTATCTCGCATAAGTGTTTTAATTTTTTTTTACTGTCTCTTTATACAGATTGCGGTTCTTTTAAAGTCTTCAGAAATGTGTCTTGCGACAAATGTGTTCGTAGCTCCTGGTGCCAATTAATTTTATAGATAAGATAAAATAAGACATTATGTTTAGCAAATAAAAAATCAAATTTAAAACTATATTTAGTATTTATTGAATCCGTAAACGATATGTGAAATGTCGCAAAAGATATCTATAAAGGTTGCCAAACGATTTCTCACATGATTCGCAAAAGATATCGAAAATGGCTCGCAAACGACTTCTCATATGATTCGCAAAAACTATCGAAAAAGGCTCACTAACGAATCTTTTACGAGCTATCGCGTTCGAAACTTTCACTGCCACAAAATGAGCGACGGGCGAATAGTTTTCTGATCGTAAACGAGGGTTTTCGCGAATGATTTGCCCGTTTTTTTTTCGCGTAACTATCGTTAGTGTAAGCGGATTTAACGAAAATATGACATTTACAGAGAGTTCCCAGTGAACCAAAAGTTCGTAAAAGATATCGCTAACGATAGTTACGCGAAACAACAAACACAAACAGCTGTCTTCGAAAGTCAAGGGTTGCTAATACATCACAAAAATTATTCGAACACAAAGTCTGTGGTGTGTAATAATCTTAAACGTGAAAATTAATTGCATTATTAATGTATTTAATTTATAAGCAATATTTAACGTACGTTTAAAGTGTATTTAGTCAAATATATCTGTTTTTTGATATTTCTGTACCATTTGTGGGAACCCTAGAGTCGATAAAAGCCGGTTAATTTGTATCGATTTGTTATCGTACACACTACGCCGTCAGCTGTTAATTTAAAATGTATTTAGCGATGCAAATATATTTGCGCCCTCCCGCATAATATGGCTTTTCCGCAACGCTCTTATTTTGCGTCGACGTATTTCTTCGGCATAGACGATTATAGGTGCAGGCATTTTTCTTTGATTTCCAAATATTATAAATATGGTTTGCAATTTTTTGCACTTCGACAATCAATTTAGCTTGAACAGCTGTTGTCGAATTAACTTCGAATTCGTCTTCAAAGACAAAATCGAAGTTCGAACTAGATCGAAAATGAGAACAGCAATTTGAAAACGAACCCGTTTTGCTTCGTTTTCGTTTTCGGTTTCGAAGTGAAAATGGGAACAGGCCTGAATGTCTTATTTTATCTTATATCTATAAAGTTATTTGCCGCCAGGAGCTACGAACACATTTGTCGCAAAACACATTTCTGAAGACTTTTAAAGAACCGCAATCTGTATAAAGAGAGAGTAAAAAAAGAATTAAAATACATATGCGAGATAAATATATATTATTAGAATACATACAACATTCTTCAAAAGGCCTTCTTTCTGCAGGGTATGCTATAAGAAAATTAAATAAATATATCAAGACAGCGTTAATCAAAAGCACTAAATTTATTACTTACCGTCGAATTGATAAAAATTTAAAGCACTGCCAATTTTTCACTCCACCGTCAATTTGCGTCGTCACAAGAGAAAAGAAAGTTCTCGATTCCGAGCGAGAACAACAACGCAACGGTTGCCGTTTTAACCGACCATTTTTCTTTCGATTCGTATATCATTTATAAGCTCGAATGTGAATGTTTTGCGAAGCTCTCAATTTTGGTATCGTTTTCGAGCTCGAATGCGAATGTTTTGCGAAACTTTCGATTTTAGTTTCGTTTTCGAGCTCGAATGCGATAGTTTTGCGAAACTCTCGCTCGACATTCGCGTCGTGGTACACTGGGTTGTGAAATAGCGCGCGTCGCTTCAGTTTGCGTCATCTTATTACAGTAATTACAGTGTTGGAAAATAATATATATGAAAATGAACTTAAAAAATGTGCCTTTAATTTTGGCGTTATCGAACCAATCTTGGTTCGCAATCGATAACAAGACATAAGGCCAATTATTCAGGCGGCCGTTTATATTCAAATTTAAATTTGAATTTATATTTTCTGCGACAGTTAGCGATATCTTTTACGAACTTTTGGTTCAGTGGGTAGATTTAATGATATAACTTTTGATTTTGGTTATCTATTTTTATTTGATTAAGTTTTTTAGGGGAAAACGTAGTTCCCCGCAGCAAAAATGCATATAGAGGAATTGTTAAGGGCTCTGCAGAGTTGTAAACATACATATGTATGTACTTATGTATTACCATGTAATGCTGCAGTTCGCATTATGGGAAATATTTTGCAGGATATAGTAAGTTTTGGCACTGGGTTCAGGGTTCATGCAAGATATAGGACCGATGGAGAAAGTTCAAATTTAGTTAATAATAAATGGAGAGCAAAAAGAGTATTGCCGTGATGTCAGAGTGGTAGTAGCAATAGCTTGGTTTGAAACGACCAATGACTTGAACGGTGTTGGGCCTCCTTGCAATACTTTATTGGCCAAAGGCCCTTCACATGGGGTCACTGCCCAGCAATCTTGCAAGATCTTATTTGCATATTTCCGTTATCCATTATTTCATTTCAGCAATTTACAAATGTCAAAAATATTTTATTAAAGCAACAGTGGCGACAAAATGTAAACAAGTGCTGGCGTCGCTTAGCGTTCAGCAGTGTCGCAACCACAATCTGCAGACGGTAAAATGCAGGCTCAGCTATAATAGAGCATAGGACGAAGACAGTCAACAGAAGAGATAGAGCAATGACTTAGGACAGGTCGGTTAGACGTAGGTGGATAGAAGGTGAGGGATAGATCATCGGAAACGAACACATGAGCACGGGTATCGAAAACACAGTTAACCTACACCCAGACTCCGGTGAGTTCGTTCCTGCTGAAGGCACGCAGCACAAAGCACATATACACACTTTCACCAGCGCTCAGACACAATCCTGCCAAAGACTCAGCTAGAAGGAGACGTTGGCAATCCCCAAGTCCTGCTGCACCACAAGAGGTGGCCAACGGAAGCAGTGAGAAGGATGTAACCAGCCAAATACCGCCGATCATCTGAGGGTCATTGTTTTAAAAAAATTCTAATTATTTGCTTTTCTTTTTAGACCCTGTACTTTAAAAAAGTACAAAAGGGTCTATTAAGATTGTGCAAGCCCGAAATGTATGTAACAGGCAGAAGGAGGCGTGGCAGACCTCACAAAGTATATATGTATATTCTTGATCAGGACGACGAGCTGAGTCGATCTAGCCATGTCCGTCTGTCCGTCCGTCCGTCTGTATGAACACCTAGATCTCGGAAACTGTAAGAGCTAGAGACATCATATTTGGCAGTTAGATGCCCCTATAGTGCAAGCAGATCAAGTTTGTGTTAGATTTTTGATACCTGCCCCGCCTCCCCCAAAAACCGCGAAAAACTGACACACCCACAATTTTAAAGATAGTTGTGTTTTGGCATACTATAATCCTATGATAATATTTATCTGTGCTGTGAATTGTGGTTCAATCGGATAATAAACACCGGAGATATTCAAGATTAAATTCACTGTACTAGGTAAGGGGGGAGCAGCGCAAGCTTATGTGTGGGTGCCTGTGACTTTGCGCTATGTGTGCATGTGTGAGTGTATGTATGTGTGTGTGCGAAGGAAAGTACAGGGTCTCCTACTGTCGGTTGAATCCGACTGTAGCTTTCCCAGTTTTTTTTTAATTGTGGTAAATGACCATGTCCTTTTTTAATGTATGTTGCCACGACCTTTTCTTCAAAAGCTCCTGTTAGGTAAAGTTTTTATTGTTATAAAAAAAAGGCGCCAAATACCGCACTTTAATACGGGTTCCACACTGCACTAAAAAATGCTAAAAAAGTTATCGTTATCGGAGGAATGCAAAAGCCTGTCCACATTGTGTTGCATTCGCATTCGCATTGGATTGAGCGCTCTGTGTGGACATACGTAAGTAGTAATTATGATTAAAAATATAAAAAATTACTTATTCATTTATTTTATATATACATATATAGGAAAAACATGGTGCGTTCTGGGAGAAGGACATTCCGCAATTATTATTTTAACATAAATAATAGTAGCTTTAAGCATCCATTAGATGGCGAAAAAATATTTGAAAAAGAACAGCCTTGTCAGCCTATACTGTTTGGCAACCATAACGACCGTGCAGAGGTCATACGTACTGCATTAAGTACCTATTTTTTTGAAAATCAAAATAAATAAATGTAATAATATCTAGTGTTTGTTTTATTTTTAATTCAACTATTTTTTTGCCATTTCGCTCTCCATTTTATTTAATTTTAACGCCATATTGACGCGCTTTTCAGCATTTATTAGTATATTTTTAGTATCGATGTATCGTAATCACGAGAATGCAAGTGCATTTTTTACGAATGCAACACGAATGCAACTTTTTCCCACCCTTAGCTCCCATAAGATTTTGCAGGGAGACGAATGTACATTTCCCAAAAGTAACAGAAAATGCAAATGCAAGTCCCAGTGTGGACGCCACATAAGAAAAGACATGACATCACAGCATAGTGCAAAAATAGATAAATTAAAAAAAAATACTCACACATTAACAAATTTTTTATTTATTTACATTTATCTTCTGTTATGACAATTAAATTATTTCTATGTAAGTTTTCCAACAAAATATTCAAGTTGCATACAAATACGATTAAACATTAGCGGACAGATGATCAGATGGGCACGAACAAAAAATTGACAATGGGCATGGTGTCCTCTTTTTGTGCTGATCTATACGAAAGTTGCATTATTTGCACGAAAATTTCAATTCTTTTGTAATTTCAGCTAATAATAGAGAACTATTGTAAAGCAAGCAGCAGTTTAGATGCAAACGCCGAGTAAAGGGACTGGGTTTAACCTGACTAGCAGGCCGCCGACGCTGAATGTGTGAGTTTTATTCTTGTAATAGTTTCGTTATCGAACAAAGGGTCAGAGTTTTTTGGCGTCGAGATTTGAAAATAAACGGAAAGAGCAAAGGCTTGCCCATCGCTGGTTTATCTCATCTAAAGCTTTAATCGTGCAAAAAATGACTCTAAAACTGTATATACTAAGAACATTTTTGTAAATTTGAGGGGGAGGGGGATGAGATATCAAATTAAAAACATAAACTTGGCCTGCCTATGTAATACACGAACCAAACAAAAAAAGAATTAAGTCTCTAGCTCTTATAGTTTCCGAGATCTCGGTGTTCATACAGACGGACAGACGGACATGGCTATATCGACTCAGCTCGCCGTCCTGATCAAGAATATATATACTTTGTGGGGTCTGCCACGCCTCCTTCTGCCTGTTACACACAAATGTCATTTGCACAAACTTAATAGACCCTTTTGTACTTTTTTAAAGTACAGGGTCTAAAAACTCGGAAAGCTACAGTCGGATGCATCCGACAGAAGGAGACCCTGTACTTTCCACACACACACGCCAACAGACACTCACGCATGCACACATAGCGCAAAGTCACACGAAACCACACATACGCTCGCGCTGCTCCCCTCTTACCTAGTACTGGGAATTGAATCATGAATATCTCTGGTGTTTATTATCCGATTGGGCCACAATTCACATCACAGATAAAAATTATCATAAGATTATCGTATGCCAAATGATCCTTTTGTACTTTTTTAAAGTACAGGGTCTAAAAAATTTAAGTCATTCGCCCCAATGATTTGTTAGTTTTTCCTATCGAGCACTACATATTTATCGATTTATCGCAAAAATGAAACATGCTTCTTACTAATTGCTTACATTTTGGTCAAATCTTTTATAAACATGGAGGGATATATTAAAATTACGCCAGCCCCAACATTTTACTTACACGCTCGACAGTATGCAACTAGATAGAATTGAGGAAGTAACCGATTTGGGAGCACTTCTTGATCACAAGCTTAAATTCGACAAACATATCATGGTTACGGTCAGTAAAGCTCTTCGAGTCCTTGGATTCATCAAACGATGGTCTAAAGAATTTAATGATCCTTACACTACTAAGATTCTTTATATCTCTCGTCCGGCCGATCCTGGAGTACGGATCTTGTCTTTGGTCACCACAATATTCTGTACATCAGGACAAAATTGAATCTGTACAAAAAAAAAAATTTCTACTTTTTGCTCTTCGAGGCTTCTGTTGAAAATGTTATATGGCGACCCAAATTTATCGGAACCAACAATGTTCTACATATCGATATAATAGTTATCGCTCTATACGATGAAGCGCCCAAATGTAATTGATTTAGTTCGTAAGCATTATTCGTGGAATAAAGAACTCACAGAGAAAATACCCAACAAAGGTTATGGGCTAGAGATGGGCATGGACTGCAATTTTTCGGCACGACCCAACACGGCACAAAAACAAAAATTTCTAACACGCACTCACACGCACGCTTCAAAATTTTCCAAACACGGTCCAACACGGTCCAACACGAAATATTATAATATATATTTTTTTTTTTCATATTTATTCATACTAAACTTATGCTTAATTTAGTTATTTTATGTTTTTACATATTTTTGTACAAAAATAATAGTTCATCTAGATTTGAGCTAGATAAACGAGTTCGACGTTCATTTAATATTTGCCCGGATGTCGAAAACACCCTCTCGCTCGTAGCAGAGCTTGCAGGAATACTTAACATTTTTCGTGCTAGTATATTCGGGCTAGTATATTTGTATATCGAATTTTTATTCCGAATTGCTTGCTGTATTTCAAACTTTTCCATTTTTATAAGTGACGCCGTGATTTGTGTTAAAGCTAAAAAATATCGGTTTAATTGACTATCGCTTTTTTGGCATTTTTAAGTGCATTTTAATGATCGGCGTGTTTTTTCGTGCCGAATATGTACTAAACGAACACGCACGCCCATGGACAAAATTCAAATTTTCAACACGAACACGCGGGCGCCCATCGTGTCACGGTGTGACACGAAGAAAACACGGTCCATGCCCAACTCTATTATGGGCCCAGAGTGTCGCGTAATAAAAATATCAAAGAGTAACTAGTGATCATTGGTGTGTCCCAAAATACTCAGCCACAAGTGATTTTAAATTTGTTTTAAAATTCGATCAAGAAACTAGACGAGAAAAATTATGATATTTGGTGTGGAATGTAGTTAACGGTGATTATGAACGACCAGCAACAAATGATCAAAAGTGGATAAAAACAGATGAAAAAGCGTTGTCAGCAATAATTCTTTCGGTGAAACCTTGTCAGTTAAATTATATTAAACACTGTAAAACAGCAGAAGAAGCGTGGATAAAATTAAAAGAAGTATACGAGCCAAAAGGGCCCGCGAGTTATAGTATTATTAAAATGAGCAATGTCAAATTAAAGAAAAGGGAAACGTCTGAGTCTGTTGAGCGGTCAGAATATTCTGATTTATTGAAAAGATATTTGGCTTCGATGAAGCCCTTAGTTCTAAGTATACATTTTTTGTCTGGGTCAGCTAAACGGATGTGAGTTGCGGCATAACTGCAACTTTGTACAATTGTTTACATTTCTGCAGACTAGCTGCGTGGGTTTTCACGTGAAGGCATATGCATTGTCAGCATCTTAAGGCCAATGGCTTGACCCATATTCGATTACTGTTCTTGGTGGTTTTGTGGGGGCGAGTTGGGGCTTGTGTTTGGCGGAGTAGTGACGGTAACTCGCGCGAAAAGTGACGCTATATAAAAACTTATTGAATTTACAGTTAGTGGAAGGAAACAGAGAGCTTCGAAAATTTTGTGCATGCAATAGAAATTCGAGATGAACTCCCGAATTTCACAACATTGCGAAATAAATTATTAGAAGAGGCGGATCGCCGAAACCAAAGCAATTCCGTGAAAAATAGTCAGCACGCATATCTCGCGAATAACGGAAAGGACAAAAACAAAATTAAATGTTATGCTTGCGGTAAGCGTGGACATATTGCATCCGTGTGTCGATATGCAAAAGCAAATTAGCAAAACGAGCAGAAAAAGCAACAACAATCGCAAAACGGGCATAAAGAAATGAAAAATAAAAGTGAGAATTCGTACATGTGTGTGTCACAGCAATCAGCATTATATTCAGACCAATATAACATGAGACGCGACGGATGGTGCGTAGACAGTGGCGCCACCTCGCATATGTCTAATAATCGTGAGCTGTTTAGTGAATATACGGATTTGCAACAAAAAGTTTTTGTGGCCGGCAATCAGTATTTGAACGCAATTGGTATTGGTACCATTCAAATAAAAACTGAAAAATCGCTCTTTAATCTGAAAAATGTGTTGCATGTTCCAGATGTTCAGACAAATTTCTTCTCTGTTGTGAAAGGAACAGAAAACGGTTTAACTATCGATTTTCAGAAGAATAATGTGACGATTAAAGACAAGAGTGAAAAGAAAATAATTGCAATTGGAAAACGGGAAAACGGTTTATATTTCTTCAAAAATATACAGGAAACGGTGAATATGGCATATGTAGAAAACATTATAAAATGGCATAATCGATTAGGCCATGTTAATATGCAAAGTCTACATAAAATGGCATCAAATGAAATTGTGTACGGTATAGACAAATTTAAATCAACCGTTAATATTTGTTCGTTGCCATTCAAAGAATCAAAATATCGTGCAGAAAACATATTAGAATTGATTCATTCGGACGTTTGCGGACCGTTTAATGTGAACTCTATCGGTGGATCAAGATATTTAGTGACATTTATAGACGATAAGTCACGATATGCAACAGTAAAATTTATGCAACACAAGAGCGAAGTACTAGAACATTTTAAGAAATTTAAATTACGTATTGAAAACGAAACCGGTTTTAAAATAAAGATACTAAGAAGTGACAACGGCGGTGAATTCGTCAATAATGAGTTTAATCAATATCTGAGTGAAACCGGGATTAAAAGGCAATTGACAGTGCCTCATACGCCTCAACAGAATGGTGTTGCCGAACGCTTTAATCGCACAATAGTGGAAATGGCTCGCTCGACGTTAGTGCATTCGGGCTTAGATGAAAAGTTTTGGGCTGAAGCGTGTGCCTGCTCAGCATATATTAAAAACAGAATACTAACCAAAGCTCTGGAAAACACGACGCCATTTGAAGTATGGTACAATCGAAAACCTGTTGTTAAATATTTTAAGTCATTTGGATGCTTGGCAATCGGTTTGGATAAGACCCAAAAGCAAAAGTTTCAGGCTAAAGGTCGGGAATACATATTTGTGGGGTACAGTAACGAAGTGAAGGGTTACAGACTCTATGACCAGGAAGCAGACAGAGTTGTGGTCAAACGAGATGTCAAATTTGACGAAAAGCTATTAATGGGGACCAACAACAACATTGATTTCTCCAGCATGGTACAGGAAAGCATAGAAGATGACAATACACCAGAGGTTCCAGTACAGAGAAATATTCGCTCCTGTTCACCCGAAACCGATTATGAAGATGCTTTTGAATACCAAGACACTACGGTGAGAAATGATAGCTCTGACTTGGAAGAGAAGGACGAACCTACCTTTACATATGGACCAGGCAGACCCCGCATATTACGTAGTGGCGCACCAGGAAGACCAGCTAAGCAGAAAAGCCAACTGAACGTGATGATTGCTTCAGAAGAGGTTCCTGTTCCGGAAAACTCGAAAGCAGCAAAAAATTGCAAGGAATCAGAAAAATGGATGGAAGCAATGAAATACGAATTTGATTCTCTGGTAGCTAACAATACGTGGACGTTAGTCGACCCTCCAAATGGTACCAAAGTTAGAAGCAAGAAGGACCTGCTGGCCATTAAGCAGTATATTGGCAAGCAATTTAAATCAATCGACAAGGGTGCAGTTAAAAGCTTTTTGGGCTTTGAAGTAGAGCGCAATGAAGAGACTGGAGACGTGTTTGTGTGTCAAACAAAGTATATAGAAGACCTGTTGCAACATCAAAGTATGCAAAACTGCAAGCCAGCGTCAACTCCTCTGAATCCAGGTTATCAGATTAAGCCTCCTACTGATGACGACAAGGTGGCTGATGAGAAGCAGTATCAGGCACTGATTGGAAGCCTGATGTATTTAGCCATATCAACTCGTCCAGATATATTGCACTCAGTGTGTAAGCTATCGCAGATGAATAAGTCTCCTAGGGTGGAGCACGAGAGCGGTGCGAAGCATATCCTGCGGTACTTATCCAGTACAAAACATCACCGTTTGCATTATTACAAAAGTAATCAGCCCATCGTGGGGTATACAGATGCAGATTGGGGCGGTAACATACTAGACCGCAAGTCTTATACCGGATTTATCTTCTTCATGGCTGGAGCGGCTTTCTCCTGGGAATCACACAAGCAGTCTACAGTGGCGTTGAGCAGTACAGAAGCGGAATACATGGCATTGGCGGCGGCTGGCAAAGAGGCGGTATATTTAAGGCAAATTTTAAAAGAAATAGCTTGCTTTGTTAATCACAATCCTATTTGTATCTATGGAGATAATTTAGGCGCACAGCATTTAGCTAAAAATCATGCTTATCATTCGAGAAGTAAACATATTGATATACGCTACCACTTCATAAGAGAACTAGTAGATAATAAGAAAATCGTTTTGAAATATGTTGATACATCAAATATATTAGCAGACAATGTTCTACATATCGATATAATAGTTATCGCTCTATACGATGAAGCGCCCAAATGTAATTGATTTAGTTCGTAAGCATTATTCGTGGAATAAAGAACTCACAGAGAAAATACCCAACAGCTTCAACTGGGTTTCTGGTGTTTCTCTACCGTCGTACAATAGTAGGCTCCTTTTTATAAACCTTTCATCTTTGTCCAGCCGTCGTACAATGTTAGGCGTTTTGTTTGTAGTTAGACTGTTGCGTGCAGAAATAGATTCTCTAAGTTTACTTGGCAGAGTCAATTTCTGTGTTCTTTACTCCAATAACTTTAAATTTTTGTAGTACTAACTTTTCCTTGCATAAACCTTTTCAGATACTCTGCAGTGATTTTAACCGTCTCTATAGAGTATTCGACTATTCCACCCCCATTCATGTCGTCAAGCTTTCCATCCTTACTTATCTGTCAAATCTTAACACTTATTAATTCTAAAAATTAACCAATAACATTGGTCTGATTGGGTTTTTCTGGGTTTTCCCCAATCCATGCAGCAAATGCTGGACCTCTCATTTGAATTTTTACGTTTCTTTTATCCCCAGATTTAGATTTAAATTAATTCTTATTTTTATTTTTACTTTTTAATTCATTCTGTTTGTCGGACCAGCTCAGTAGCAAGAGATTGCTTAGGAACGCCGCAAGACGCGCGGCATCCAAATGGTCATAAACCAAAGTGGCGCCAATTGCAACTCGGTAAGTTGCGCTGCGCTGTTTAATAAGAACAGCCAAAGAGTACGTATAGCGTGCGTTGCGTGCGTGTGTTCACGCGCGTTGCGTGTTTTATTCTATAAGAATACATTCAATTAGACTTAATACTACATTTGCTACCGCCAACTCACCGCAGTTTATCTCTCCCGCTTCTGATCGACAATGACTCTAACTTTTCTTATGGCGGCAACAAGTAAATTTCAGTGTGCCCGTACATTCAAATGGGCAAAATACATACTTTGGCAATAATACTAAAATACTGACATCTATAACTATCGATAGCTAAATACGACCCGCGACATCCCCGCCCCCGTGAAGAGGCTGCTTCACCACATCCAATACAGCTAACTTGGAGACGGGTCGCATCATCACTCGGGATCGGTCGTTACCGGATATGCGTATACTTGCGCGCCTCGGCGCGCCATCCTGTCCAACATAGAGCTCCTCCACTATGAACATCTGCCATTCCCTGCGTGGCAGTGCTGGATCACATATAAACACCACATCCCCGACGCATATCGGCGTGCTGCGTGCGCACCATTTCTCGCGCCGCACGAGCGTTGGTAGGTACTCCATAACCCACCGCCTCCAGAATCGGTCTCTCATTTGCCGTGCTATACGCCACTGCTTCCTGGTGACACATTTCTCAGGCAGCTGACCGCTATTACATGGCGTATCTGGCAAATTCGCTACTCCCTTGAGGAGATCATTGGGTGTAAGAGGGGCTTCGTGATCCACTGTAACTGGCAGATGTGTCAGCGGGCGAGAATTTACGATATTCTCCGCCTCGATTAGGAAGCTCTCCATAACGTGCTCCTTCGGCGCCACCTCCTTCACTTTGTGGCGCAGTACCCCCTTGACACACTGCACCATTCTCTCCCAGGCTCCTTCTTCAGACGGGTTAGCTGGGCAGTTGAAAATCCATTCGATGCCTCTGGCTGATAGCTCGTTCTGGATCTTCTCGGCCTCGAACACTTCTACGAACCTCTTGGCCTCTCGATCGGCTCCAATAAAGTTCTTCCCGTTGTCGCTTCGCAGCCTTACCACAGGGCCGCGACGACAGATGCAATTCCTGATCACGATTATGCAGGAATCGGTTGACAGATCGTAGGCCAACTCCAGATGTATCGCCCTGGTTGTCAGATAAGTAAACAAGGCGACCCACCTCTTCTATTTGCGACGCCCAATGGTCACAAGCAGTGGTCCGAAGTAGTCTACTCCTGAATATCTAAATGGCCATCCGTCTGCCTCCAGTTGGTCCTTCGGCAATGGACCCATCATAGGTGGCGCTGGCCGCGCCTTCTGCAGCTTACACAAGCTACATGCAGAAACCACTTTCTGCAACGTCCGTCGCAGGTTTGTTATCCAGAACTTGGTGCGGATCTCAGCAATCGTGGCATCGACGTTCTGATGCTTCATCTTCACATGATAGTGATTCACAATCAGCTCTGTGAGTACGTGACGATGGGACAGGATCATCGGTCTCCTCGCACTGTACGGCATGGACAGTGCGGCGTCCACCCTGCCATATGCACGCAGTACTCCACGAGCATCCAAATATGGCACTAGCCCTCTTATATCGCTCTTGCTGGCGATGTCTCATTGCTGGTGACGGACCGCATCTCGTCGGGAAACGCTTCCAGTTGCGCTTGTCCGACCAGTAGATACTCGGCGTCCTCACACTCAGT
>JAWNNL010001392.1:0-11716 GCA_035045005.1 Liodrosophila aerea
AAAGCTACAGTCAGACGTAACCGGCATTAGGAGACCCTGTACTTTGCTTTGGGCGTCAATAGCAGTAGAATATACATATACAAATACACATATACATTCATACATTAGAAGTGTAAATACAAGCATATACGCTGAAATACAAACACTAACCAATACTCACACATATGTACACACATATCCTCAATCGAAAATCACGCATACGCCTGAGCGACCCAATGCCTAGTACAGAAAATGATTTTTAGACCCTGTACTTTAAAAAAGTACAAAAGGGTCTATTAAGATTGTGCAACTCAGATATGTATGTAACAGGCAGAAGGAGGCGTGGCAGATTCCACAAAGTATATATTCTTGATCAGGACGACAAGATGAGTCGATATAGCCATGTCCGTCTGTCTGTTTGTACTATTGGTTGAATCCGTCTGTAGCTTTTCGTGTTATTTATGCCACATTTACGTTTTTGATTTGATATCTCTTTCCCCTCCCCCTCATATTCCCAAAAATATTTTCAGCATATACAGTCATTGCATTGCAGTCCGATCGAATATAAACACCGGGTTAATAAAATTTTAATACTAGGCTTTGGGCTAGGGTAAAGTGAAGCCACAGTGTGTGTGGTCACTAGGACCGTGTGAGTATTGACTATTGTTTGTATTTGCGCGTATATTTATATGTATAAGTGAATGTATGTATGTGTATGTACATATATGTGAATGTGTATTAATATGACGCTGGTGTTTTCGACGCCCAAGGCAAATCAAAGTGCAGGGTCTCCTACTATCTGTTGAGTCCGACTGTAGCTTTCCGAGTTTTAATTTGAGTTTTTGCTTTTTTAATTGGCATTTTTGTTTTTTGTTTACTCTTTGTTCTTGTTTTTTATGTTTTTCATTTGTGCCTTGTTGAAATTAAATTATGTTGAGATGTTAGCAGCTAGGTACAGGGTCTTCTACTGTCGGTTGACCACGAAGTAGTTTTCCGAGTTTTTTAAAGTTGGCGCTTTATCTTATTTAAAGCAACCATGCATTTGCTTTGCAAAATTGTTTTGTTTGTGTGCAATATTGTACGTTAGCTAAGAGCGCAATAGAGACAGATCTATGATCAAGTGTATTTGTATTGATGCATATGATTTGCGGTTGTATTACAACTCTGCTAGTTGAGATTTTGCGATTGATGTTATCGCTTGCTGATTGTAAGGAAGCAAGTGAGTTGTCAAATAATTAGACCCTGTATTTTAACCCTGCACCGTCATCCTTCGTCAAAATGACTACGCGCGATTTTATTTTTGAATTAAAACCTATTTATACTGTTTATTTGGTAATTATCTATTAACGGAGCCCCTTAAAATTTTTGTCAAATTGTGCTTAGCTTAAATACTATATATGTCGAAACTTTGCACACTTTGAATACATTTATGCGTGAAAAATATATAAAACAAACATTTTACAACGTAAAATACTTAGTAATTAACGACTATTTAATATTAAGACGTACATTTTAGTCGCAATTCATTTTTGAAGTTTAACCTTAATTCGATACACAATGCGCAAATTATGAATACACAAAATGCATGCTCCCGATCTAAGCGCCACAATGTCGCGACCAATAGTCGCGAAACGCATTTTTCGTTGTTCTATTTCACAATTTGCTCTTAATTCGTGAGTTGATGTTGATTGAGCAACATGTCGTGTGAAGGTTGCGAAATTTCATTTATTGATTTTTGTGTATTAAGCAATAATACAGATGCACTCTTCGATTTTTTAATCAATCACAATGTGCTATTAAAAAACAAAGATTGTTCCAATTGTGGAAAGGTTTTGAGCGTGTCAAACTTAGAATTTCGTTGCCGGCGCTTAGTGGCGCATGGGCACAAAAAAAAGAAAAAGTGCGAATATAGGCAATCGGTGAAAAAAAAAACACATTTTTCGACGGGCATCGGTTGGACATATCCGAAATATGTCGCTTCGTGTGCCTTGACATATTGCGCTCGAACGGTGATACAACATTTTTAGTCAAGGAGTTGAAGTGGTGTCTCCAGAGCGTCATAGACTTTAAGAGCTTCTTGCGGGAGGTCTACATTGACTGGGCTTCCGAGAATGAACGTCCTACTATCGGTGGCCCTGGTAAGATAGTAGAGATAGACGAGACAAAAGTGGGCAAAAGAAAATATAATTGTGGGCGGATAGTCGAAGGCCAGTGGATATTTGGAGCAATAGAAAGAGACTCAGGGGAATTTTTCGTTGTTCCAGTTGAGTCCCGAAATAAGGAGACATTGCTGTCTATTATTAAGGAACGAGTCGCTGAGGGTACGACTATCGTGTCAGACTGCTGGAAATCCTACGGCTGTCTTAAAGACGAAGGTTTCCAGCACCAAACTGTTAACCACTCGAAGAATTTCGTAGACCCCGAGTCGCTTGCACACACCCAGAACATTGAACGGATTTGGCGGGACGTAAAAGGATCCATACCGCGCTATGGACGCCGGAAGGCTAATTATATAGGGTACCTTGCCAGATTAAAATTTTTTAAGACATTCCCGGATTATCCTGAGCGGCTGCATCAAATTTTCAAGGCCATTGGAAAACTTTATGATCCTAACAAGAAGAATATTATACAAATGGACTTAAAGTTTGATGAGGTAAAAGAAGAGTATTGTTATGAACATTAGGTAAAAGAGAACGCAAAATAGTGCCGCAGGCGAGAAATTTTTTTGAAAATTCTTCTTTCATACCATCCTTCTCATTCCCGATTTTGTTATATTATAACTTTAGGATCCCGACGACTTAGAAATGGATGTATAATATTATTTAGCAACAGTGCTCCTTGAATACAGAAATTAACCAAAGTATTTATGAATATATGTATACAAATTAAGTGCGTACCTAAAAATACTTATAATTGGTTGAGTAATTAATTATTGTTTGTTTTGATTCTAGGTTATTATGCACAGCTGATTTTTGATTTTGACATTAAACGAAAATAAGGACATGGAAGGTCCTTTATAATTTGATATATAATATAATCTTAATATTGAAATAAAAAAAATAAAAAAATGTTAATTACTATGTATTTTACGTTGTAAAAGTGTATTTAAAGTGTGAAAAGTGTCCACAATATATGTAGACACAGTATTTACGCTAAGCACAATTTGACAAAAATTTTAAGCTTCACAGACCACTGTACCGCGACGAGCACACAGACAGGCGCTTGAATTTTGTGTATTTATAATTTGTCAGTGTGCGTGTTTGCTAGCATTTTGTATGGGAATTAGGCAAAACTTTAAAGATTTGTTGTGGCTAAACTAAAAGCGTCCCCTACATAATTTTGATACCCAAATGCTAGTTGAAGTACCCCCTATCTATTTTTTTGGAAGGGGCTCCGTTAATAGATAATTACCGTTTATTTTAGTCCCCCTTTTCGGGTAGTACTTGTTAGTAACTTAATAGTTGGTAGTCAAAGTAGGACAATGCACTAGACACATCCTAAGTATTTGATAATTTGATTTTTACGAAAGAAGTCGTCATATTTTGTATGTAAATGACGTAGTTTTTTGTTGAAAACGAGCTATTTGCCAAAAAAAAGAAAGCTGTGAAATGATTTTTTTTGAGTTAAAGATTAAAAAAAAATTACAAAAATGATAAAAAATATTGAAAGAAATATGTTTAAATATAATTAAAAAATATGTTTTGGTATTTAATTTTGCTCACGACATATTTTAGACTCACATAAAATAGGTCGTAGTCATATTGACGAAGGATGACGTTAATGTACAAAAAATAAGGATGACGTTCCAGGGTTAAAAAAGTACAAAAGGGTCTATTAAGATTGTGCAAATGACATTTGTGTGTAACAGGCAGAAGAAGGCGTGGCAGACCCCATAAAGTATATATATTCTTGATCAGGACTACGAGCTGAGTCGATATAGCCCTGTCCGTCTGTCTGTCTGTCTGTCTGTATGAACACCTAGATCTCGGAAACTATAAGAGCTAGAGACTTAATTTTTTTGTTGTTAGGTTTGTGTATCACATAGGCAGGTTTGTTTCAAATGTTTGAAAAGTCATCCCCCTCCCCCTCAAATTTGCAAAAATATTCCCAGCATGTACAGTTTTAGAGTCACTGTTTTCCTTTTTTGCATGAATAAAGCTTTAGGTGCTTTGAATGTTTGGTGCGATTTTCAGCTTAATCGGACCACAAATAAGGAAGCTATAGCAGAAAAGAGAATCTTATATATTATTTACATTAAAACACTCAGTAATCTCTTTGTATGAAAACTCAATGAGTAGTAAATGTGTTCGAATTTTACAGGAATGTACATCAATAGCGTTATACATAGCCTAGGATCTAGAGGGTCGGTTTCATAGTCAGTGGGTCATGGTTCAAATCAGCAAAGTTTATTTTTAATTCTTTTTATTTAATTTATGTTTTTTTTTTTAATTAATTCCTAAATATTTTCTTATTTTTTCTTATTTCTTAATTTGTTTTAATTTGGATAATTGTATTTCTTAGCAGCACGAACTTATAATAAACATTGAAACTGCTAAGCAGTTCAATTTGCATCTTCCAATTAGAATTTTAATAATGTGTACAAATATGTATACTTTAGCCATATGACATATAGTCGTCGCACTCTATTTTGGCACGCGCTATATTGTCCCCCCGTTCTATTTCATGCTTTGTTTACATTTTATGTTCTACTTTTACTCGCAAGTTCGTTCTGTTCGTTCGTTTGGTTGTTTACAAATTTTCATTGCGTTATTTTTTTTAAAGTTTTATAAACAATAAACAATGAAGTTGTGATAGAAAAGTGAGTTACAGATTTTTCATTGTAACACCCAGTTATCTCTTTATATGAACAGTCATTGAGCAGTATATAGTATAAATATTCGATTTTAACTGGGCTGTAACCATATGACTTAATGGCGTAGGGTGTTGAGTATTTGTATCAGAACGGGTGGGATCGGGGTTCGTATCTTATATTTGTAATATTTATTATTGTTTTTTTTTTACTCTTTGTTCGTGTTTTTTATGTTTTTTTAATTTGTGCCTTGTGAGGGTGCAAACCGCGCCCTCACATTCGAATCGCCCGCGCGATCATTAGCAACACTGCGCGCGAGCGAGGCGCAGCCAACTTAAGGTAGGCCGCGCTCCCGCATTCAAATCGCCCGCCCAACAGCGCTGCACAGGCGATAGCCAGCAACCCTGCGCGCGAGCGAGGCGCAGCCAACTTAATGCAGACCGCGCTCTCGCATTCAAATCGCCCGCCCAACAACGCTGCACAGATGAGGCGTAGCAACCCTGCGTACGAGCGAGGCGCAACCAACTTAATGCGAAAACGCGAGAGGCGGGAAAAACTAGGATGATCGCGAGAGAGAGGCAGAAGTTGCGAGATGCGAGAGCAGGCGTCACTTAGCGTGTGACGCTTGAGCTGGACGGTCGCCAGCGGAAAAAGAGATTTTACATATAAAGACAGTGCGAAACAAAACAGTAACGGTGAACACAGTGGAAGATAAAAGCAACAGTGACAGCAAAGAAACAGAATAACATTAACAAATACAACAACAACAGCAAATTAAAAGAACAGTGCAGAACAGTGACGGCGAGGGAGACAGCGGGGGAGGAGACAAAGCAAAGCAGGGAAAGTGACGCGTCGCAGGCCGGCGCCAACGTAGTGCCGCCGCCATCTTTGCCAAGTCCACGTGCCCACTTAGTGCCGCCGGAGCTGTCGAGTGTGAGTGAGTGCGAGTGAGTGCCACGGGCCGGCGCTAACTTAGTGCCGGGCATTCAACTCAAAGAGCAGAGAGACGAGTGCGGGTAAGTGGGCCTGGTGCAGGCCACTATACTACTGATGACGGCGACAATGGACGACCGACACATTTGGTGCGAGATAGGGTGCCCTCCCCTCGACCTACGCGGGTTTCCCCCCCCTGCGTAGTAACAACCGTATAGTATATAAATAAATCCCAACATAATGAAAGAGAGTTGCCGATTGTGTTTTCTATCTTGGATGTTTGTATTTTTCAGTGCCGGTGGAGCCGCAGCGTGCCTTCTCGCCACATCCAGCCCACTCGAGGCTAATCCGCGGAGTGTGTTCGCGAGCCGACAGGGTTATACCCTTGGCTTTGCGGGCTGCTCTCTCGGATTGGCCACGAGTGTAGCGACGCCCAGTGCTCAGGTGGAGCGTCGCCACTGAAGGATCCCGCCCAGGGCGGTCGGCAAGCCTGCTGGGTTACACCCTGGGCTGTCGTCGATCTCCTGTGGGAGGGGCGACCAGCGAGTCTGCCGGGTTCTACCTCAGATGGTCGTAGGTTCCCAGACCGACAGGGCGGTCGGCGAGCCTACTGGGTTATACCCTGGGCCGTCGTCGATCCCCTGGTGAGGAGTGCGGTCGGTGAGTCAACAGGGTCCTACCCTAGACCGTCACCGACCCTCTCCCCTGAGGATTCCTTCAGTAATGAGCAGTCCATCGCTCGGCTGGCAAGAAGCTGATCGGGAGCGAGCCGGGGGTTGTGCCTGTGACACCGACTGGGTTTACACCCTGGTGCCACGGATACCGCCTACGGCTTCGGAGCCGAAAGGCTCACGTGGTGATTCTACCACCGATGGCGATGCTGGTCAATGGTCGAACTCAGTGGCAAACTCTAACATCGTTTGCCACTGCTCGCCCATGTTTTAAGGTGGTCCCAGTAGAATTTATAAATTTCTCTGTAAATTTGACCCTGGCGGGACTGAGATCTTACCCCAGCCCAGGAAACATCCTTACAGCCTTTTTTAAATTAAATTATATTGAGATGCTAAGTACAGGGTCTTCTACTGTCGGTTGACCCGACTGTAGCTTTCCGAGTTTTTTTCAATTGTATTTGTTGAAAATTGTGAAATTCATATTATTAATATTAACTGACAACCAAAACCAACCTAAAATCCCTTTACTTTTTGCTTCGATTTCTTCTATTTATTTCATGTTTTAATTTTGCTGCTTTTATTTTATTTAAATTATTATTTTGCTATATTTCTATATTGTTCAAAATATGTAGTATCTCTGCCTGTTGGAAATACATGGGTTAATATCTTCTGTATGGCAACGCAACGTATGCTCTCTCTTCTGCATCCCATTTTTGTAGCTTTAGTTGTTGCCTGCGTGCAACAGTATATAACCCTGTATATGAAGCCGAGTTGCTTCACTCTTTGTATTTCTTATTATTGGAGAACACTTATGTTCTAATAAATAACCTCTTATTAAATCGAACAGATTATGGGCCCAGATAACGTAGTGGCTGCAATAATTAAATAGGAGTGAAATACAAATTGTCTGGCAGAAAGTGAATAGAAAAAAACTCGGAAAGCTACAGTCGGACGCAACCGACAGTAGGTGACCCTGTACTTTGATTTGCCCTGGGCGTCGATAATAGCAGCTGCATATATGTATATACTCACATACACATACACATATATTTACATACACACATACACTTATACATACAAATATACACTCAAATACAAACAATAACCAATACTCATACAAAAATGCATGCTCACAATCAAAAATTACGCATACGCCCTAGTGGCCGCATACGCTGCGGCTTCCCTTCCAGTGACTCTAAAACTGTATATACTAAGGACATTTTTGTAAATTTTAGGGGGAGGGGGATGAGATATCAAATTAAAAACATAAACTTGGCCTGCCTTTGTAATACACGAACCAAAAAAAAAAAATTACTTCTCTAGCTCTTATAGTTTCCGAGATCTCGGTGTTCATACAGACGGACGGACAGACGAACAGACGGACAGACAGACGGACAGACAGACAGACAGACAGACGGACATGGCTAGATCGACTCAGCTCGTCGTCCTGATCAAGAATATATTTACTTTGTGGGGTCTGCCACGCCTCTTTCTGCCTGTTACACACAAATGTCATTTGCACAAACTTAATAGACCCTTTTGTACTTTTTTAAAGTACAGGGTCTAAATATTCTGGACTTTCGGAACATTAGAAAAATGAATTCTATAATGAATTCAATAGAGAAGTTGGACGATAAAAATTACGGTGCATGGGTCGCACAAATGAAAAGTGTTTTAGTACACGCCGATCTGTGGGAATATGCATGCGGGCGAAAAGTTAAAAACGAAAGTGATACCGCGGAGCAAATAGCCTTATTTGATGCAAAAGACGGGAAAGCCCTTGCTAAATAATGTGAAACATTGTCAAACGGCGGCTAGTGCGTGGAATAAACTTAAAGAAATTCATATGCCTACAGGCCCTGCGCGTCGCGTTAATTTGTTGAGACAATTATTGTACATAAAGTTGGTTGAATCAGATAATATGGCATCACACATAGCTAAGTTTTCAGATTTAATAGAAAAACTGTCTGAAATAGATTTCGCATTAGCTGATGAGTGTTTGTTGTCAAGCTTGCCCGAAAGTTATGATAATTATGTTATGTTGTTGCTATTGAGTCACGCGATTCGCTTCCGACATTAACTGTATTAAAAATTAAGTTGCTCGAAGAGAGCGAATTGCGAAAAATAGACACCGAACAAAGTGGAGACCCGAAAATGTTTTCGTCTCGTCGCCAATCAGTACAGTCGCGCAAAACCGTCATCGTAACGAAAGAACAAACGCGAAGAACAGACGTGTAAAACAGACGGGGCGGACTTGCGGTCGTCAAGGGCATATCGCTGCTCAACGCAGATCAAAGCAAAACAATGATAAGCGAGATACCGAAGAGAGCGACACAAAAAAGTCGTACTCGGTGTTTGCAGCATCAAGGCAACAAAGTGGATTGTGTAAAAGTAGTTAGTGTTTAGACAGCTACGCAACTGCACATCTATGTTGTAATAAATCTGATTTTATAGACATGAAATCGCATAGAGAAAAAACTCGGAAAGCTACAGTCGGATTCAACCGACAGTAGGAGACCCTGTACTTTCCTTCGCACACACACACGCTAACGAACACGCACACATGCACACATATCGTAAAGTCGCACGCAACCCCGCATACGCTCGCGCTGCTCCCCCCTTACCTAGTACAGGAAATTGAATCTTGAATATCTCCGGTGTTTATTATCCGATTGAGCCACAATTTACAGCCTTATACATAGCCTAGGATCTAGAGGGTCGGTTTCATAGTCAGTGGGTCATGGTTCAAATCAGCAAAGTTTATTTTTAATTCTTTTTATTTAATTTATGTTTTTTTTTTAATTAATTCCTAAATATTTTCTTATTTTTTCTTATTTCTTAATTTGTTTTAATTTGGATAATTGTATTTCTTAGCAGCACGAACTTATAATAAACATTGAAACTGCTAAGCAGTTCAATTTGCATCTTCCAATTAGAATTTTAATAATGTGTACAAATATGTATACTTTAGCCATATGACATATAGTCGTCGCACTCTATTTTGGCACGCGCTATATTGTCCCCCCGTTCTATTTCATGCTTTGTTTACATTTTATGTTCTGCTCGTTCTACTTTTTTTTACTCGCAAGTTCGTTTTGTTCGTTCGTTTGATTGTTTACAAATTTTCATTGCGTTATTTTTTTAAAGTTTTATGAACAATTAACAATGAAGTTGTGATGGAAAAGTGAGTTACAGATTTTTCATTGTAACACCCGGTTATCTCTTTGTATGAACAGTCATTGATCTACTGCTCAATGTATAAATATTCGATTTTAACCGGGCTGGAACCAATAGACTTCATGGCGTAGGGTGTTAAGTGTTTGTATCAGAACGGGTGGGATCGGGGTTCGTATCTTATATTTGTAATATTATTTTTGTTTTTTTTTTTACTCTTTGTTCTTGTTTTTTATGTTTTTTTAATTTGTGCCTTTTTTAAATTAAATTATATTGAGATGCTAAGTACAGGGTCTTCTACTGTCGGTTGACCCGACTGTAGCTTTCCGAGTTTTTTTTGTTAGGTTTGTGTATTACATAGGCCGGTCAAGTTTATTTCAAATGATTGAAATGTCATCCCCCTCCCCCTCAAATTCACAAAAATATTCTCAGCATGTACAGTTTTACAGTCACTGGATTTCTTTGCGATTTGCAGCCCAATCGGATAATAAACACCGGAGATATTTGATAAATAATTTTGTATACTAGGCATTTGGCGGGGGGAGGGAATGAAGCCACAGTGTACGCGGGCACTAGGGCGTATGCGTGATTTTTGATTGCGAGTATGAATGTATGCATGAGTATTGGTTATTGTTTGTAATTGAGCGAATAATTGTATGTATAAGTGTTTGTGTGTATGTATAAGTGCATGTATATGTGTATGTGAGTATGTTCATATAGTATGTTGCTGCTGTTACCGACTCCCAAGGCAAATCGAAGTACAGGGTCTCCTATCGTCGGTCGAATCCGACTGTAGCTTTCCGAGTTTTTTTCTTTCTAATAATAATAATTTCTTCAATTCATTCCGTTTTAATTTAGATAAAATAAAATTAAACGGATGTAACTTATAAAAACTGTAAAGCTGCTTTATATGTAGTTCACTAAGCAGGTCAATTTGCACTGCTTTCGTGACCCAATACGAATAATAATACAGTCCCACTTTATTTTGGCGTGCGCCATTTTGGTGCTTCGTTCTATTTCATGTTGGGTACATTCACAGTTTCACTTTTTAGTTCGTTTTGTGGGATTCGTTTTAACTTTCACAAATTTTCATTGATAAGTTAAGTAATTAACATGCTGTTAACTAATGACTAAGTACAGGGTCTCCTACTGTCGGTCCGACTGTAGCTTTCCTGGCTGTTAATTCCAGGTAATGATTCCAACTCACGAGGAGGGGAGGTATCTAAAGCAAACTTAATCTGAATGCACTATATAATAGAAGATCTAACTATCGAATACGTCATATTTGGTATTTCGCAGCTGCACTTGTTTAAAGTAAAGGGTCTTATAAACTTTGACTTACTAACTTATATCATTAACATTACAAATTTTAAGCTGTCGGAAAACTGCGAACAAGAGCATTTGGAAGCAGTTTTCAAGAAGTACCTGCGACATAGTAACTACAGCCTAGGTGGAACCGAACTATACGTTCACAAAAACAGCATCAATTCGCTGGTAATTAATGGTAAGCTAAATCGCAAATAATTATAAATTTAACTTAATTATTCTAATGTATTGCTTTATATTTGAATCGTTTAGATTTCGATGAATGTGTAAATGATAGCTTTAATGATTGCTATATTCATGGGAAATGCTTCAATTTGGTGGGAAGCTACACCTGCAGTTGCCCGGACGGCTTTATGGACGTATCGGAGAACCCAGCACATCCCGGCCGCCATTGTTCTGATCAACTAATCGGCTGTGATAAATGTCATTTTCAGGGAAAATGTGTTGACATCGATTTAAATGTGTCCAATCCCGTTTGCGAATGCTTTGTGCGGTATGCAGAAAAGTCTCTGGTCTCCCGGCTAGACCGATATTTCTAGCGGCTTCGCCTCTAAATCATCCCATTAAGTTAACATCGTCCAACAAGCGGTCTTCTGGTTTACTGGTTGGCGATTGCAGTTTGGAGAAACATACCATATTAAATGACTCAAATAGTGAATCAAGTCACTACACGGAATCATATAATACAGCCAAGGTATGTCGACGGTATAATTGTGTAATATTCAAACCAGTTTTGGGCATGAAATTCGTAATCGGGAGCTACTACTATATCCGCAACGCCAAGTTTGAGTGGCAACGAAAATTGGCGAATAAAGGATTAAAA